>PDNT01000011.1:600000-866729 GCA_003353625.1 Fusarium fracticaudum | reverse complement strand
GCCTATAGCTATATAATTAGGCCTACTATATAACTAGCTATAACCTTAATATAGCTATTAGGCCTGCCTTATAGGCAGCTAATAAAAAAAAACTAAAAGAGATCTATATAATAGTAGTTATTATTAGGAAAAACTTCTTATTAAGATACTAATTTAACCTTATTAAAATAGTAATCTTTAATTATACCCTAATTAGGTTAATATATTATATAGGTTAGGGCTACCTTTTTAATTAGATTAATCTAATTTAGGTTAATAAAAAGCTATTTAAGCTTAAGGACCTAGAAAGAGCCTTAAAGAAAGGTAATAGGCTTAGGTTAAACTAGATAGCCTTCCTTACTGCCTTTACAGGCCTAAACTTAATTATATATAAAAAATAGCTTCTTAATATATTTAAAAGGATTATTACTATAAAGGGGGTCCTGTTATTAATATAAGGACAGTATATCTGTAAATAGAGTTAGATAAACGCAGGGTAATGGCAGGGTTTAAAGGTTTAAAGGAATTAGGTTAACTCTATTTATATAAGTTAGTTAGCAAAAGTTAAATTAATCTAAAGTTAATAATAACTCTATTAATTAAATGTACATACTAAAGCATATAACTAACTAACCTTATGTCTAAGAATAGATAAAGTAATATTAGTAAAGAAGTAGTGGTTTAAACTAGAGATAAAGTATTTAATAAAAGTTATTATATTTTATAAAAAATAGCTATACTTTTAAAAGATTATAAAAAAGTAATTTATAATAAAAAGTAAAGTAATTATTATTACTATTAAAGTATTTAATATACTATTAGCTAAAAATATTAAATTAAGTAAATTAAAAAAAAAAGTATAATAAAATACTAAGCCTTAGTAAAATAAGGTATTTTTTAAGTAAATAAAAAGTAAAACCTTTTAGTAATTAAAAAAAGTTATTTAGGAAATAAAAGGTATATTATAAGTAAACTTAAAGGCTAATGTTTAGTATTATTTATAAACCTAGTTAAAGCCTAACCTTTAGTATTATTTATAGGCCTAGTTAAAGCTTAAAATTTAAAGTTAATAATAAATAAAATAAAAGAATTATTATAACTTATATATAAATTAATAATTAAATTAAACCTAAAGTTTATAATCTTTATATATAACTTAATAAATTTAATAAAATTAAAATTTAAGTTTTTAATAGCTTAATTAAAAATAGTATAAGTAATAACTTACTAAGCTATATATTTAATATTTAATAGCTTTATAAATAAGGTTTAAGTAATATAAAAGTATTATTATATTTTTAAGAATTTATTAGTATAAAGTAAAAATATATTTTAATATAAATATAATAATAAGCTATAATAATTATAATATATAAAAAAAGTACTTTTTATATTAAAATAAATTAATAAAATTATAAAAGAATTAATAATAAATTTATATTAATTTTTTTAATATTAAATAAGTAAAAAGTAATAAAGTAAATATTATATAAAATTAAAAAAAAAGTTAATAATTAGTAATAAGTATATATAAGTTTTTTATAAATATTATAATAAAATTAAAGTTATTTATTAATTTTAAGTATAATAATAGTTAAAAATATAAAGTAAAAAAAGATTTAAATATTATTTTAATTACCTTTAAAAATATTTAAAAATCTAATTAAGTTAATATAATAATAACTTAAAAAAAAAAAAAACGTATAAATAATAAAACTTTTTATTAATATTATATATATTATAATAAAAAGAAATAAAATTACTAAAAGTATAAAAAACTATATAAAAGTAATATAAATTATTTACTTAATTAAAGTTAAAAAAAGTAACTTTAAGACTTTTATAATAATAATAAATATAAAAAAAGTATATAAAAAAAAAGAAAAAGTAATTACTAGGTTTAAAAAGAACTTATAGCTTATTAAAAGTTTGAAGTATAGCTAAAAGCTTTTTATACTTATTATTAAATATTATAGTAAAAAAAAAAAAATTAAAATAAAAATAATAAAAACAAATTAAGTAAGTAAAAGTAAAAGTAAAAAGTAAAAAATAAAAGTAATATAAGCTAAAAAAATTATATATAAAAAAAAAAAAAAAAAAAAAAAAGAAATTAAATAAGTATAATAAAAGTTTATTTAAAAACCTTATAAAAGGTTAAAAAATTAAAAGGCTATTATAAATTAAAAGGTTTTTTAATTAAAAGTAATTATAAAAAATCTTTATATAAAATTACTTAAAGGTTATAAGTAATTAGTATAGCTAAAATAATAATAATAGTACTTTTACCTTAATATTATAATTATAATACAAATTATTACTATAAACTAAGTATAAAAAAATAAAGTAAAAATAAATTATATTAAAGTTAATTAAAATATAACTTTATTTAAAAATAATCAAATTAAAAAAAGAAAATAATTATAATAATTAATTAAAAATAAAACTAATTAACTTAATATATAACTTTATTACTTTTTAAACTTTTTTATAAAAATCCGTTAAGTTAAAACTTTACTTTTTTAAGCTTTAGTTAATATAATATTATTATACTTATATAGCTTATTATTAAAATATTATAATAATATTACTATTAAGTATTTAAATTTAATTAAAATAAAAAAGTATATATAGTTTAAGTTTATTTAAAACTTAAAGAAAAAGTTAAGGTTTTTTTAGTTAATATTTAACTTAAACTTAAAAGCTTAAATAAATTTATAATTATTATAATTAAAATTAATAATTAATAATATAAATAATAATATAAGAAATAAGCTATAAAAAATAAAAAATTATATAATTTTAAGTAAAATAAATATTATACTAATTAAAGAAAATAAAAAAATATTAATACTTTTTATAAAATTAATATAAAACTAATAACTATTAAAATAATTAAAAAGGATAAGTTTAAAATTAGTTATTAAAACTATAGTAAAAAGAAATACTTTAATTAAAAATATAAAAACCTTATTAAAACTAATTAAAAATATAAATTAATACTTAAAAATAAAATAATTAATACTATAAAAAAAGAATAATAAACCTTAAATAGTAATTAAAACTATTAATATAACTAAATTAAAATATAATTAATTAAAAAAAATAGTTTTATTATATTTTTAATTTATTTTTTAATAAAAAATATATTAAAAAGTTAAATATCTCTGTAGCTAATATGTAAGGTATAGCTAAATTTATTTTTTAATAAAAAATATATACTAAATAAGTATTACTTAAATATACTTAAAATAAATAACTTATTTTAAAATATTTAACTTTAATATTAAAAATATTATACTTTAAGTAAAGAAAAAAAAAATTAATAATAAAACTAAAAAAAAAAAACTATATAAAAAAAATAAGTAAAATAATAATATTAAGCTTAAATAGATATTAGTTTTAAAACTAAGAAAAATTAAAATAATTAAAAAGATTATTATTATAGTTAAAAAAAAATAAAGTTAACCCTAACTTAAATAATAAACCTAATATATTAAAGTTTAATTATAAGTTTAATAATATATTAAATTAAATATTTATAAAAATAAAAATACTTATAATAGTTTAAAATAAAACTATTTAACTAAATAATTATAAAAATATAAATAAAACTTTTATTAAAATTATAGTAAAAAAACTAAATTAATATTATAATTACTTAAACTATATATTAATATTAAAAGTTAATTAAGGCTTTAAAGCTAAGAAAATTAAAAAAAAAGTAAATTAAATAGTTTAAAATATAGAAATTATATTATAGTAATATAGTTAATAAGTAATTATTATAAATAAGTAAGTATTATAGTATACTATATAGTAAAAAATAGCTTACTTTATAGTACTTAGCTACCTTAAATAAATTAGTTAAAAGTTTTTAAAAAATATTTCTATATATAAATAAGTATAAGCTATATAAAAGTAATTTCTTTAAATTTTTAGCTATTTTACTTTATATAGTAAAGCTTATTTATATTATATAAATAAGATTTTTATAATACTCTTTATAAACTTAATTATCTATATTATTCCTTAACCTATATTCTTTATACTATATTGCCTTAAGGCCTAATCTAATCTATTACTAACCTATATAGCTAGCTTTAGTTTACTAATATTTACAGTCTTTTCCCTAATATTAAAACCTTTATTTTCTAATTTACTTTTTTTCCTTTTTTTTTCTTTTACTTTCTTTTCTTTATACTATAATTACCTTTAATTTCTATAATATAATATTTATATTACTAAATTAACTATTATAACTATATATTTTAACTCTATAAATTATAGCTAGTATAGCCTATTACTATTACCTAATTTAATATATATAATAAAAGCCTGCTATTACCTTAATAAATATTAACCCTATTTTAAATAACTTATAAAGTCTTTTAGTATTTTTATTTAATTTATAATAAAGTTAATAAGGCCTTTATCTTTATTTTTATCTTTATCTTTACCTTTATCTTTATTTTTATTTTTATTTTTATCTTTATCTTTATTTTTATTAATACTAAGTAGCTATATATAGTAGCTAAAGATTATAAAATAGACTTACTATATTATTAATAGTTTATTAATATATAGTAAGTATTTTTTTATAATTTTATAATACCTTAAAAGTAATTAAAGGATTAGGATAGTATTAAATAAAAGGCTATAGATTTTTATTAAAGGCTTAGTTATATATTTAGTAATTACTTTAGCTAGGTAATTATTATTAATATTAATTATATAGTAATATATTTTATAATAAATTTAAAGGTTTTTTAGTTATTTAAAATTAGGCTTTTAGTATTAAAGCCTTAATATTAATTACCTCTTTAAAGTAATAATAAAAAGGGTATATAGCTTATTAAGGCTAGGGAAAATATTTTTTTTATATTTATAAATTAAAGCTACTTATTTAGTTAAATTATAAGGTTTAATGCAGTAGCCATATAACCTTAAAACTTAATATTAAGGTTAGTATATTTTTTAGTATAGTATATAATACTATATATTATAATATACTAAAAAATAAGTATTATATTATATTATTTTTATTATAAGACCTTATTAGCTATACCTTATATATTAACTATAAAGATATTTAACTTTTTAATAATTTAAAGTTAATAATTATTAACTTTTTAAAAAAAAGTATTTATATTTTTTATTTTTTAGAAGCTTTAAAACTTTATAAATATTTTATTAATAAAATATATTTATTTTTATAATATAATTAAAATAAGTTTAAATTAATATAATTTTATAATTTTAAATTTTAATTATAATAAAAAATATTGTTTTAAATTTAATTTAAAATATATTTAAGTTATATTTTATATTTATTATAAAAATATTAATTAAAAATAAAATTATATTTTTAATTAAATTTTTATTTTTAATTTTTTAATTTAATGTATTTTTTAAAATATAAAGTAATTTTAAAAGTAATATTTAATTTTATTATAATTATAATATTTTACTAAATTTTTATTTTTATTTTTATATTTATTTTTTAAAATTTAAATTATTTTTTTATAAATATTAATAAAAGTAAGTTTTTATTAATTTTTAAAGTTAATATAAATTTTTTTTATTAAAAAAGTATTAAATATAATTTTAATATACTTATTATTTTTATTTAATATATTTTATAATTATTATATTAATTAAATTAATTTTAAGTATATTTAAGTTATATTATAATAAAGATTTAATAATTTTTTTTATTATTTATAAAAATTAAAAATTATTTTTTAAAAGCTTTTTAATTTTTTTTAAAGTTATTTTTATTTTATTTAAATTATTTATTAAAATAATTAAATTATATTAATTTAGTATTTAAAGTTATATTATTATAAGTAAAAATACTTTTATTTTTATTAATATAATATTACTTATAACTATACTTTTTTAAAGCTTTAATTTATATTATTAATTTAGTTTTTCTTAAAAAGTAATTAAGTATTTTAAAGTAATAATATTTTTTACTTTAACTTTACCTTTAAAAAAAAAAAAAAGCTTTTTTAAAATTATTAAAAACTTAATTAATTATTATTTAAAGCTTAATTAAAGTTTTTATTTTAAAAGGTAATTTTTTAAAGTTTTTTTTTAAAATATTAAAAAAGTTTTAAAGTTTATTATTATTTTTTTAAATTAATTATTTTAATTTTTTTTTTATTACTTAAAAGTAAGTTTTATTTTAAGCTATTTAATCTTAATTTTTAAGGTAATAATATAATTATTATAAATAAGTAATTTATTAATAATATAAATTATAATTTTAAATAATTTCTTTTAAAAAATTAAAATAAAATTATTAATAATTTTTAAAAAGTTTATTACTAACTTATTTAGCTTAATGTTAAAAGTAATAGTTTTTTTTAAGTTAATTATTATATTAAAATAACTTAAAATAAAAGCTTAAAAATTATTATAATATCTTAGTAATAAGCTAAAAAAGTATAATAATATTATATTAACTAAAGCTTAAAAAAGTAAACTTTTAACTTAAAGGATTTTTATAAAAAAGTTTAAAAAGTTATAAAGTTATATATTAAGCTAGTTAGCTTTATTTTTAATTAATTATTAAAAATACTTATATTATATTATATTTTAAAAGTATTTATTATATATATACTTATATTATTATTAATAATATATTATAGTATTAAGTAGTATTTTAATTTATTAAACTAAAAGATAAGGTAATAGTAGCTAATTTATTAGCTAGTATTATACTACTTATACTATATAACTTACTATAACCTCCCTGTAACTCCCTAGTTATAGTAGCTTACAGGCTAGTATTATAATTATTTTCCCTTTTATATAGTATAGCCTTGCGCTATAATATATAGCTAAGCTAGCTACTAAATTAGCCTTTAACTAATTAGGTTATTACATTTTAAGGCACCTTAGTCTTTTACAGGTATAATTAGGTAATAATATAAGTATATAAACCCCTAAGGCTTATATAGCTATAGGTATAGCCTAAGGGCACTTGCTAAGGAAGGTATAAGCTATATAAAGGTCTTATAAGCCAGGCAGGATTTAAACCCTCGATCTTGTAGTATCTAACCTATAGCTAGCTATTATTTTATTATAGTATCAAGTAGTATTTTAATTTATTAGACTAAAAGATAAGGTAATAATAGCTAATCTGTTAGCTAGTATTATACTACTTATACTATATAACTTACTATAACCCCCTTATAACCCCCTAGTTACAGTAGCTTACAGGCTAGTATTATATAATATTATTAATACTTATTACTTTTTATTTATATTAATAGTATATTAATAATTAAATATAATAGTTATATACTTAGTTATATAATTAATTAGCCTTTTTTACTAATTATATTAATAGTCTTTAACTTTAAGCTTTTAAACCTATATAAAACTTAATATATATTTTTTTTATAAAACCTTATAATTAACCCTTTTTTATTATAAATTTTATATTAGTACTATAGTAAATTAAGCTTTAATAATACCTTTTTAGCCTATTACTTAATAGCCTTAAACTATTTATTATATAAGCTATTTAAATAAATAATTATAATATATTTTATTTCCTTAAGCTTAGAATTTATTACTTTAAATAATTTCTTTTTAAGCTTATTAAGTACTTTAATCTTATACTTAAAAAAGCCTTTATTAACTAGCTTATATTATAATATTTTAGTAATAAAGGCTAGGTAAATATAATAGTATTATATTAACTAAAGCTTAAAGAAGTAAAAATTTAATATAAAAGGTTTTTTTAATAAAGTTAAAAAAGTTATAAGGTTATATATTAAGCTAATTAGCCTTATCTTTAAGTAGCTATTATAATTATTCCTTTTTTTAAGTTTAGCTATTTTTAGCTAAAAAAATATTATTACTATTTTTAATATAATTTATTTTAATTTTATTTTACTATAGTAATTTATATTAACTATCTATCTTAAGGCTATAGTATTAAGGTAAAAGTACTACCTTTTTTATTATAATTAAAATAATTATTTTTAATCTTTAAGTAATTTTATAAAAATTTCTTATAATTACTTTTAATTAAAAGACCTTTTAATTTATAGTAACTTTTTAATTTTTTAAGCTTTTATAAGCCTTTTAAGTAAGCTTTTATAGTACCTATTTAATTCCTTTTTTTTTTCTTTTTTTTTTTTTTTTTTTATATAATCTTTTTAACTTTTACTTTTTTTAATCTTTACCTTTTACTTTTAGTTTTAATTAATTAACCTCTTTATTATTATTTTTATTTTAATTTTCTTTTTTTCTTATTATTATATTTAATAATAAGTTTAATATATTTATAGTTAGTATTAAAGTCCTAGGTAAGCTTAAAGTCCTTTTTAAACCTTTTAGCTATATTCTTTTTTTTTAAGTATATTTTTCTTATATTTATTACTTTTAAAAAAGTCTTAAGGCTATATTCTTAAACCTTAATAAGTTAAGTAATTTATATTATTTTACTAATAGTATTTATATTTATAGTAATTTAATTAATTTTAAGTATAATAAATATATTATTAATAAAAGTTATTATTACTTATGGATTCTTTTTTTTTTATAATACTATTACTTATTAATATTAACTAGGCCTTATAATATTTTTAAAGGTAACTAAAATAATATTATAACTTTATTTAACTTTATATAATATAGTTTATAAGTAAGTATTAAAGATAAGTAAGTATTATAGTATACTATATAGTAAAAAATAGGCTACCCTATAGTACCTAACTACTTTAAATAAATTAGTTAAAAGTTTTTAAAAAATATTTCTATATATAAATAAATATAAGCTATATAAAAGTAATTCTTTTAGATTTTTAGCTATTTTACTTTATATAATAAAGCTTATTTATATTATATAAATAAGCTTTTTATAATACTCTTTATAAACTAAATTAATTAAAATTATTTAATTAATAATATACCTTTTTTATATAGTTAAATATGTAACTTAAAAACTTTAGCTATTTTAAGCTTAGCTTAGATTTTATATTAGCTTTTAAAAGTTAGCTTTTAAGGTATAAGTTAAGCTATAATACTTACTTATCTATAATACTTACTTATTAACTATATTATATAGTAATAATTATTATTAATATTAATAATTAGCCTTAACTTTATAGTAATATTTATAAAAAACTTATTTATACTTTTTATTAATTAATTATATTTTTTATAGCCTTATATATTACTTATAATATTACTTTTTTTTTATTTAATATTAAAACTATTTTTATAAGTTAGCTTATTTATTTCTTTTTATTAATATTAATATATTTTAATATAAAAAGCTTTCTTTTTCTATACTTAAACTATTATATTTTACTATTATATTTATATTAATATATATCTTTACCTTTATAATAATAAATTTCTTATAACTTAAGCCTATTTTTATATTTTTTAAATTTTATTTTTAAAGCTAATAAATACTAAATATATAGCTTAATAAGTTATTACTTTTATTTTATACTTTTAAATAATTAAAAGCTTAAATTAAAACTTTATTAAAACCTTTAAGCTTTTTACTAAGTTTTTTAACTTTAGCTTTAAGTTAATTATTAACTTTTATAAAAGTTTTATATTAATTACTTATTTTATTTTAATACTTATTAATACTATAATTTAATCTTAAGATAAATTATAAATATTAAGTATTTTTAAGATTATATTTTATAATTACTTTTTATATACTTTTTACTTTTTAATTAACTTTTTTTTATAACTTAAAGATTTTTTATTTAAATTATTTAAAAAATATTACTTATAATTAAAGCTTAATATTTAATAATTTATTTTTATTTTAATTTACTATTTTTTTTTTAACTATAAAAGCTAAAATATTAAACCTTTTAATAATATTAATAACTATTTTACTTATAAGTTTAAACTTTATAATCTTTAAAAAATATAAGTATTTTTTTTTATATATATAAAGCTTTATTAAATATCTTTTTAATTATTTTTAAATTTATATTATAAAAAATTATAATAAATTAGCTTAAGTATTTAATTAATAATATAATAATTTAGTTTTTATAGTTATTATTATAGTTAATTTTAATAGTTTTTAAGTTAAAATAAAAAGAAATTTACTTATAATTTTTATAATTACTTTTACTTATATTTAGTTTTTTTATAAGTAATAATTTTAAATTTAATTAATACTTTTTCTTAATTAATTTTTTTTTATAAAGTTATTTTTATTTATAATTTATAATTTTTACTTTTTTATTTAATTTAACTTTTTTTTTTATATTATAATAATTTAAAAAGTATTTTTTATATTTTTAATAATAATTTATTAATTATATTTAGCTAGCTATTTTTTCTATTTAATAAAATAATATAATTTATTATAAATTTCTTTTTTTTTTTTAATTTTTTTTTACTTTTTATTAATTATTTACTTTTTTAAAGTTTAATATTAATAAAAAATTATAATCTTTATAAATTTATATTTAATATATTTTAAAAAAATTTATATAAAAAATATTATATATTTTTATTTATTAATTAAGTAATATTAAATAATATACTTATTATTTAATATATTTAATAATTTTAAAAGGTTTAATAAATTTTAAAACTAGTTTTTTTTTTTTTTTTTAAGCTTTAAGTTTTTAATAAAAAGTATAATTAGTTATTTTTATTTAAAATTTATTTTTTAATATTTTAAATTAAAGTACTTTACTTATCTTTTTATTATATTTTATTAATATATTATAAGCTTATTTTTTAGCTTTTATAATTTTTATATTTTATATTTTACTTTTAAAACTTTTTTTTTAAAGTTAATATTTTTAATAATAATATAAAATTTAAGGTTAAAACTTATTAATATTTTATTAAAAGTTACTTTTATTATTATATTAACTTTAAAGTTATAAGTAAATTAAGCTATTTATAGAAATTTTAACTAAGTATTTTAATTATTTTTAATAAAATAATATAAATAATAATTTAAAGTTTAGTTTATTTTTTTTATTTATTTATTAATTTAAAAATAAAATATTATAATTAGCTTTTATTTAATTTTAAAGTAATAGTATAATTTTAATTAAAAAGTATTTATAAAAATAAATTTTTTATTTAAAATAATTCCTTTAAATACTTTAAATTATAATTTAGTTTTTTTATAAAAAAACTTTATAAGTTTAAATACTATAATTTTAATAAAAATAGGTAAATATTATATAAATTTTATAATTTTATTAACTATTATTAAAATTATATTTATATATTAGCCTTTAAAAAGTACTAATAATAAGCTTATAATAAAATTTATAAATATTTTTTTAAAAAAAAAAAAAAAATAATAAGCTTTTAAGCTTTTTATAAAAATAATATTTTTTAAATACTATTTTTTAATAAACTTTATATATAAATATAAATTATTTTATATTAATTTCTAAGCCTTATTAATAAAGCTTTTTTTATATTAGCTTTTAGGTTTTTTTAGTATTAAAGTATTTTATTAAGAAATTATTATAATATAAGTATAATATTTATTTTTTAAATAAAGATTTAATAATATATAAAGTTAGTTTTTAAAGTAAAAAAAGTTATTTTTAATTTTTTACTTTTAAAAGCTTTTTTTATAATTTATTTAAAATATTTTATTTTTTTAACTAAATATTAATTTATTATTTAATTATATAAATTAAATTAATTTAATTAATAGCTTTAATATTTTATTTTTTAATAAACTTTCTTAATATAAAAATTAAATTATTATTTTATTAAAAATTACTATAAATAATCTTAATATTTTTTAAAACTATATATTTAAACTAGGTTTTTAGCTTATAATATTTATATTACTTACTAATAAAGCTAAGTTATTTTTAATACTTAAAAATATTTTATTTACTTTTAATTTATTTAAAGTTTAAAATAAAATCTTTTTTTTATAACTATATTACTTAACTTTTTTTTTAGCTTTTAACTTTTTATTATTATTTATACTTTAACTATTTTATTTTTAAAAAATTTAATTAATTTTAGCTTTTAATAATTCTTTTTCTTAACTTTTAAAGATTTTAAAAAAATATTAATAAAATTTATTAATCTTTTTTTATATTTAATAATAAAGTTATAAATTATAAAATATAAATATTATTATATTTATTTTTTATTTAATTTAGTATTTTTTATAAATAACTAAAAATTTTAATAATTACTTAAAACTTTTACTTATTTTAAAGTACTTTTAAAATAATATTACTAATACTTAAATAATCTTATAATAATTATTATTTTTTAATTAAAAGTAATTTTTTTTTTTTTTAAGTTATTAAAGTTTTTAAATTAAAATATAATAAAGTAATATTTTTTTTTATTATTTAATTAAAAAAGTATACTAACTATAATATAATTTAATATATTTATTTTAATATAAATATATTTTGTAAAATTAAAATATTATTAAATTAAAGGTTTTTTAAACTTAATAATAAAAGCTTAAAATAAATTTTTTTTTTAATTATTTAACTTTATATTTTTTTTTTTTTTTTTATTTTAACTCTTTTTAAAAAAAGTTATAAAAAGTATAGTAATTTTAAAGTATTTATAAATAAAATATTTATAAAAATTATAAAAACTTAAAAAAACTTATATTATTTTATAAATAATAAGTTTAAATTACTTTATAATAATATAAATCTTTATTAAGTTTATTTTAATACTTTTAATAGTTAAAATAAATCTAAAGAATTTAATTTAATTTTAATAAAAAAAGTACTTTAAAAGTTTTATATATAATTTAATTACTTTTATTTATTTAAATATTTAATAAAAGTATTTAATATATTCCTTTTTAGTCTTAAAAAATACTAAAATATTATTTAAATAAATTATATAAATTATATTTATAAAGCCTTAAAGTACTTAGTAAATATAATATTAAAATATAATTAATATATTAACTACTTTAAAAAGTATTATTATATCTTTAAAATAGCTATAGTAAGTATAAAAAGTAGTTTTTTATTTATTTTCCTTTTAAATATAAATTTAATAATAAGTATTTTTAATATTAATTTTAAAAAAATACTTAGCTTTTTAAATTTTATTTATAATCTTTATAATTAAAAATAAAAAATAGTAATTTTTAATAATAATAGTATTTAGTTTTTTATAATTTATATAAAAGTAACCCCTATTTATACTAATAGTATACTAATGTTCTAGGCATAACAGTTACATGCCCTATTATATAGTTAATTAGCCTTTTTTACTAATTATACTAACAGTCTTTAACTTTAGGCTTTTAACCCTATATAAAACTTAATATATTTTTCCCCTAAACCCTGTAATTACCCCTCCTTTATTAATTTTATATTACTACTTTAGTAAGCAGACCTTTTTTATTACTTTCTTTACCTAGTCCCTAATAGTCTTAAACTACTTATTATATAAGTTATTATAAATAATAATAATAAATACTAAGTCCTTATAGCTTAGATATATCCCTTTAAGTAATTTCCTTTTTAGCTTATTAAGTTCCTTTATCTTATTAAGAAGAAAGGTTTTCTTAATAGGATAGTATTATTTATAGAGAAAGTATATAAGTAAAAGGATTTTATAACTAAAGGCTACTAATTTAATACTACTAGTATTATTTATCTTATACTAGGCTTTTTTAATCTTTAAGGCTTACTTATAAAGGCTATTAATTTTACTTTTTTTTTTTTTATATAAAAGCTTTTTTAATTATATTAATTATATTTTAGTCTTTTATTTAATATACTAGGCTAAGGTAGGCTAGCTGCTAGCTTTTTTAAAAAGGTATTATAATAATATAGCTATAATATTATTAATAGTTATAATTAGAAGGTATAGAAGTTAGGTTAGATAACTTACTATATATTAGATAATTAAAGTATATCTTTTAAAGTAAGTTATAGAAAGAAGATTTAGGCTAGCTAAAAAGTAAGGGTTTTAAGCTAGCTTATCTATAGTAAGGTTTAGGCTATAAATAAGACTACTAACTTAATAATATTAACTTAATAAAGCTTTATTCCCTAAAGGGTAATTAATATTTAAATTATACTAGACTTTAGAGATACTTAGATATACCTTTTAAGGCTAACTTATAAACTTAAAAAAAAAAAAAAAATATAAAAGTAAAGTTTTTTATTTTTTTTAAATATAAAAAAAATAAGTAATTTAATTAGAGTTTTAAAAAAGTAAATTTAACTAATTTTTAGGATTTTTTAAATATATTTATAAAGTTTTTTAAGTTTTATTTAAATAAAAAAGTAAATTAAACTATAAAGTAATTTCTTTTTTTTAATAAAATTAATTATATAGTTAGTTTTCTTAAAATTAAATATTTTAATTACTTTATTATAGCTAAAAACTTTAATATAATCTTTAAGTTTAGGAAAAATATTTTTAAGTTAATTTAATTTTTAAAGTTTTTTATTAAAAAGTATATAAAGCTTATTAATAAAAGTAATAATAAAAATCTTTACTTTATTATAAATTTTTATAAAAAATTATTATAATTTAAAAAGTTTAAGTTTTTTATAATATTTTTTAAATTATTTTTTTTTATTTTAAAGTTAATTATAATTTAAAGGTTTTTTAAAGTAATTATAAAAAAAAGTATTAACTTATTATAACTTTTTTTATTAATTTTTATTAATTTTTAAATAATTTTATATATTTATTTTTAGTAATTAGTTAAAGTTAATAATACTTTTTACTATTTTATTATTTTAAGTTAATAATTATTAGCTTTTTAAAAAAAAATATTTATATTTTTTAATCTTTAAAATTTTTAAAATTTTATAAAAGTTTTACTATTAATATTTATTTTTATTTTATAATTAAAATAAGCTTAAATTAATATAATTTTATAACTTTAAACTTTAATTATAATAAAGATTTTCCTTTTAAATTTAATTTAAAGTATATTTAAATTATATTTTATATTTATTATAAAAATATTAAGTAAAAATTAACTTATATTTTTAATTAAATTTAGTTTTTTAATTTTTTAACTTAATTAATCTTTTTAAGTATAAAGTAATTTTAAAAGTAATACTTAGTTTTATAGTAATTATAATATTTTATAAAGCTTAAATTCTTATTTTTAATTTTATATTTATTTTTTAAAGTTTAAATTAAATTTTAATTTAAATTACTTTTTTATAAGTATTAATAAAAGTATATTTTATTTACTTTTAAGGTTAATATAATTTCTTTTTAACTAAGAAGATATTAAGTATAATTATAATATATTTATTTTTTCTATTTAAGGTATTTTATAACTATTATATTAATTAAATAAGTTCTTTTTATATTTTAAAAAGTTTAATTTTTTTTTAAAATATTATAATATTTTTAAATATTAATAATAACTTTATATAATATTAATAAATTTAAATTATTAGCTTTATTTTATTTAAAAAGTAATTTTTAATAAATATAAAGTATTTATAAAAATTTTAAAGAAATTTATTAAGTTATTATTAAGTATATTTAAGTTATATTATAATAAAAATTTAGTAATTCTTTTTATTTTTTATAAAAATTAAAAATTATTTTTTAAAAGCTTTTTATTTTTTTTTAAAAATATTTTTATTTTCTTTAAATTATTTATTAAGGTAAATAAATTATATTAATTTAGTATTTAAGGTTATATTATTATAAGTAAAAAGGATTTTATTTTTATTAATATAATACTTTTTATATATTTTTTTAAAGCTTTAATTTATATTATTAAGTTATTTATTTCTTTTTTAAAAAGTAATTAAGTATTTTAAAGTAATAGTAATTTTTACTTTAACTTTACCTTTTAAAAAAAAATAAAACTTTTTTTAAATTATTAAAAATTTAATTAGTTATTATTTAAAGTTTAGTTAAAGTTTTTATTTAAAAAAATAGTTTTTTAAAGTTTAGGATAATTTCTTTTTTAAATATTAAGAAAATTTTAAAGTTTATTATTATTTTCTTAAATTAATTATTTTATTTATTTTATTTATTATTTAAAGTTAAGTTTTACTTTAAGTTATTTAATTTTTATATTTAAAATAATAATATAAATATTATAAGTAAGTAATTTACTAATTATATAAATTATAAATTATAATAACTTTTTTTAAAAAGTTTAAGTTAAATTATTAATAATTTTTAAAGAATTTATTATTAACTTATTTAGCTTAATACTAAAAGTAATAATTCTTTAAAGGTTAATTATTATACTTAAGTAGCTTTAAAATAAAAGCTTTAAAATTATTATAGTATTTTAGTAATAAATTAAGTAAGTATAATAGTATTATATTAATTAAAGCTTAAGGAAGTAAAATTTTAACTTAAAGGATTTTTATAAAAAAGTTTAAAGGGTTATAAAGTTATATATTAAGCTAGTTAGCCTTATTTTTAATTAGTTATTATATTTAAGCTTATATAAAATATAATTATAAAATATAATATTTAATTAAATAATATTTAAAACTTTAATAAAACTAGCTTTATAATAAACCTTATTATAATTAAAATAGTAATTATAAGCTTAAAAAAATAAAGAAATCTAAAGTTAATATAGTTTAGAAATTAAAAATAAATTACTATAATTATAATAATAAATATAAAAAGTTAATTAATTTTATTATTTATTCTTAATTTAAGCTACTATTATTTTATTATTTAATATTAAAAAAGTAATTTTTTATTTAATTAAGTTATTATAATAAAATAAAATAAATAAATAAATAATAATTTAAGTTTTAAGTAATTAAAGTACTTTAATTAATTTATAATTATTTAATTAATTAATACTTATTACTTTTTAATTTTTAATAATTATAATAATTCTTATTTTATTAAGTTTAAAAAATATTATTAAAATTATAAATTTATTATATTTTATATATTTACTTATATATTTTACTTACTTTAGCTTTTTAATATTAAGTACTTTATAATATTAAAAAAGGCTTATAATTATAAAATAAAGTATTTAATTTAATACTTTATAATTTATATTTTTAAAATTAAGTTTTTTTTAGCTTTTTATATTACTTTTTAAGTTATTTATTATAGTATCTTAGTAATAAGCTAGGTAAGTATAATAATATTATATTAAACTAAAGCTTAAGGAAATAAAATTCTAACTTAAGGGATTTTTATAAAAAAGTTTAAAGGATTATAAGGTTATATATTAGGCTAGTTAGTCTTATTTTTAATTAGTTATTATAATTATTTCCTTTTCTTAGTCTAGCTATTTTTAAATAAAGTTATATTTTAATTAATTTTAATATAATTTATCCTTACTTTATTTTCTTATAATTAGTTTATAATAATAACTTATATTATAGCTATAGCATTAAAAAAAAAGTATTATTACTTTTATTTTAATAATACTAATTATTTATAACCTTTAAGTAATTATATAAAAATCTTTTATAGTTACTTTTAATTAAAAAACCTTTTAATTTATAATAGCTTTTTAATTTTTTAGGCTTTTATAAGGTTTTTAAGTAAGCTTTTATAGTATTTATTTAATTTTTTTTTTCTTTTTTTTTTTATCTTTTTTTTCTTTTTATTTTATATAACCTTTTTAGCTTATATTACCTTTATTCTTTACCTTTTACCTTTAGTTTTACTTACTTAACCTTTATATTATTATCTTTACTTTAATTTCCTTTTTTTATTATTATTATATTTTATAATAAGTTTAATAAGCTTATAGCTAGTATTAAAGTTCTAAATAAGCCTAAAGTTTTCCTTAAACTTACTAACTATATTCCTTTTTTTTAAGTATATTTTTTTTATATTTTTTACTTTTAAAAAGGTTTTAAAGCTATTTTTTTAAACTTTAAAAAGCTAAGTAACTTATATTACTTTATTAGTATTATTTATACTTATAGTAACCTAGCTACCTTTAAGTATAATAAATATATTACTAATAAAAGCCTTTATTATTTATAGGTTTTTCTTTTTTTTTATAATACTATTACTTATTAATATTAACTAGGTCTTTTAAAATCTTTAAAAGTAATTAAAATAATATTATAATCTCATATAACTTTATATATTTAATTATAATTACTATTAATATTAATAATTAGCCTTAACTTTATAATAATACTTATAAAAAACTTACTTATACTTTTTATTAATTAATAGTATTTTTTATAGTTTTATATATTACTTATAGTTTTACTTTTTTCTTATTTAGTACTAAGACTATCTTTATATATTAACTTATTTTTTTTTTATTAATACTAATATATTTTAATATAAAAACTTTTATTTTATATATTTAAATTATTATAACTTATTACTATATCTATATTAATATTTACTTTTACTTTTATAATAATAAATTTTTTATAACTTAAGCCTATTTTTATATCTTTTAAACTTTATTTTTAAAGCTAATAAATACTAAATATATAGCCTAGTAAGTTATTACTTTTACTTTTTATTTCTAGGTAATTAAAAGCTTAGGTTTAAACTTTACTAAAACCTTTAAGCTTTATACTAAACTTTTTAATTAACTTCTTTTTATTACTTAAAGGTTTTTTACTTAAGCTACTTAAAAAATATTACTTATAACTAAAGCTTAATATATAATAACCTAATTTTATTTTAATTTACTATCCTTTCTTTTAACTATAAAGGCTAAAATAATAAATATTTTAATAGTATTAATAACTATTTTACTTTTTATTATAAGTTTAAACCTTATAATCTTTAAAAAATATAAATATTTTTTTTTAAATATATAAGGCTTTACTAAATATATTTCTAGTTATCTTTAAACTTATATTATAAAAAATTATAATAAATTAGCTTAAGTATTTAATTACTATTAAAAAGGTTTAATCTTTATAGTTATTACTATAGTTAGTTTTAGTAATTTTTAAGTTAAAATAAGGAAAAATTTATTTATAGTTTTTATAGTTACTTTTACTTATATTTAGTATTTTTATAGCTAATATCTTTAGACTTAATTAATACTTTTTTTTAATTATTTTTTTTTTATAAGGTTATTTTTATTTATAACTTTTACCTTTTATTTTTTACTTAGCTTAGCTTTTTTTTTATATTATAATAATTTAAAAGGTATTTTTTATATTTTTAGTAATAATTTATTAATTATATTTAGCTAGCTATTTTTTTTATTTAATTAAAAAATATAATATATTATAAATCTTTTTTTTTTTTTAATTTTTTTAACTTTTTATTAGTTATTTTTTTCTTTAAAGTTTAGTATTAATAAGAAATTATAATTTTTATAAGTTTATACTTAATATACTTTAAAGAAATTAATATAAAAAATATTATATATTTTTATATATTAGTTTAATAAGGCTAGTTAATATACTTATAGTCTAATATACTTAGTAATTTAAAAAGGTTTAATAAATCTTAAAGTAAGTTTTTTTCTTTTTCTTTTAAGCTTTAAATTCTTAGTTAAAAATATAACTAATTATTTTTACTTAAATTTTATCTTTTAATACTTTATATTAAAGTATTTTACTTATCTTTTTATAATATTTTACTAATATACTATAAGCTTATTTTTTAGCTTTTATAGTTTTTTTATTTTATATTAAACTTTTAAAACTTTTTTTTTAAAGTTAATATTTTTAATAGTAATATAAAATTTAAAGTTAAAACCTATTAAAGTTTTATTTAAAGTAACCTTTATTATAATACTAATCTTTAAGTTATAAGTAAACTAAGCTATTTATAAAAGTTTTAGCTAAATATTTTAGTTATTTTAAATAAAATATTATAAATAGTAACTAAGTATTTAATTTATTTTTTCTATTTATTTATTAATTTAAAAATAAAATATTATTAATAGTTTTTACTTAATTTTAAAGTAATAATATAATTTTAATTAAAAAGTACTTATAAAAATAGATTTTTTATTAAAAATAATATCTTTAAGTACTTTAAACTATAATTTAATCTTTTTATAAAATAGCTTAGTAAATTTAAAAATAGTAATCTTAGTAGAAATAAGTAAGAATTATATAAATTTTATAAACTTATTAACTATTACTAAGATTATATTTACTAACTAGCCTTTAAAAAGTACTAATAATAGCCTTATTATAAAGTCTATAAAGACCTTTTTAAAAAAATATAATAGTATTAGTAAGCTTTTAAGCTATTTATAAAGTTAATATTTCTTAAATATTACTTTTTAGTAAGTATTATATATAAAAATATACTATTTTATATTAATTTCTAGGCCTTTTTAATATATTATTTTTTTAAATTAGCTTTTAAGTTCTTTTAGTACTAAAATAGCTTATTAGGAAATTATTATAATATAGTCTTAGTATTTCCTTTTTTAGATTTAAGTTTAATAATATATAAAGTTAGTTTTTAAAGTAAAAAAGATTATTTTTAATTTTTTACTTTTAAAAGCCTTTTTTATAGTTTACTAAAAATATTTTATTTTTTTAGCTAAGTATTAATTTATATTTTAATTATATAAATTAAATTAAATTAATTAATAGCTTTAATACTTTATTTTTTAATAAACTTTTTTAATATAAAGATTAAGTTATTATTTTATTAATATTACTATAAATAATTCTAATATTTCTTAAAACTATATATTTAAACTAAGTTTTTAGCCTATAATATTTATATTATTTAGTAATAAGGCTAGGTTATTTTTAATACTTAAAGATATTTTATTTACTTTTAACTTACTTAAGGTTTAAAATAAAAATTCTTTTTTTATAAGTATTTTATTTAACCTTTTCTTTAGCTTTTAACCTTTTATTATAGCTTATACTTTTACTATTTTATTTCTTAAAAATTTAATTAAGTTTAGTTTATAATATTTTTTTCTTTTAACTTTTAAAAGTCTTAAAAAGATATTAATAAGATTTATTAATTCTTTTTTATACTTAATTATAAAGTAATAGGTTATTAAATATAAGTATTATTATAATTATTTTTTATTTAGTTTTATATTTTTTATAAATAATTAAAGGTTTTAGTAATTACTTAGGACTTTTACTTATTTTAAAGTACCTTTAAGGTAATATTATTAATACTTAAATAACTTTATAATAGCTATTATTTCCTAATTAAAAGTATTATATTATTTTTTAAAATTATTAAACTTTTAAAATTAAAATATAATAAAATAATTTTTTTTTTTATTATTTAATTAAAAAAAGATACTAATTATAATATAATTTAATATATTTATTTTAATATAAATATATCTTTTAAAATTAAAATACCTTAAGATTAATGCCTTTTTAAACTTAATAATAAAGGCCTAAAATACTTACTTTTTTTAATTATTTAACTTTATATTTTTTAATTTCTTTTTATTTTAATTTCTTTTAAAAAAAACTATAAAAAGTATAATAACCTTAAAGTATTTATAAATAAAATATCTATAAAAATTATAAAAACCTAAAAAAACTTATACTTTTTTATAAGTAGTAAGTTTAAATTACTTTATAATAATATAAATCTTTATTAAATTTATTTTAATACTTTTAGTAATTAAAATAAATTTAAAATATTTAACTTAATTTTAGTAAAAGAAATAGTTTAAAGGTTTTATATATAATTTAATTACTTTTATTTATTTAAAAATTTAATAAAAGTATTTAATATATTTCTTTTTAATTTTAAAAAATACTAAAATATTATTTAAATAAACTATATAAATTATATTTATAAGGCTTTAAAGTACTTAGTAAATATAGTATTAAAATATAGTTAGTATATTAATTAGTTTAAAAAGTATTACTATATATTTAAAATAGTTATAATAAGTATAAAAAGTAATTTTTTATTTATTTATTTTTTAAATATAAATCTAATAATAAGTATTTTTAATATTAATTTTAAAGACATACTTAGCTTTTTAAATCCTATTTATAATCTTTAAAATTAAAAGTAAAGGATAGTAATTCTTAATAATAATAGTATTTAATTCTTAATAATTTATATAAAGATATAGTTTTTTATCTTTTTTAAGTATAAAAAAAATAAGTAATTTTACTAGGCTTTTAAAAACATAAATTTAACTAATTTTTAAGTTTTTTTAAATATACTTATAAAGTTCTTTAAGCTTTATTTAAAATAGAAAATAAATTAAACTATAAAGTAATTTCTTTTTTTTAATAAAGTTAATTATATAGTTAATTTTCTTAAAATTAAATATCTTAATTACTTTATTATAGCTAAAAACTTTAATATAATTCTTAAGTTTAAAAAGAATACTTTTAAATTAGTTTAATTTTTAAAGTTTTTTATTAAGAAGTAAATAAAGTTTATTAATAAAAGTAATAATAAAGATTTTTACTTTATTATAGGTTTTTTTAAAAAATTATTATAATTTAAAAACTTTAAATTCTTTATAATATTTTTTAAATTACTATTTTTTTATTTTAAAGTTAACTATAATTTAAAGGTCTTTTTAAGTAATTATAAAAAAAAGTATTAATTTATTATAATCTTTTTTATTTATTTTTATTAAACTTTAAGTAATTTTATATATTTATTTTTAATAATTAATTAAAGTTAGTAATACTTTTTACTATTTTATAGTTTTAAATTACTAATTATTAGCTTTTTAAAGAAAAATATTTATATTTTTTAATCTTTAAAATCCTTAGGATTTTATAAAGGTTTTACTAATAATATTTAATTTTATATTATAATTAAAATAAGCCTAAGCTAATATAATCTTATAATCTTAAACCTTAATTATAATAAAAATCCTTTTTTTAAATTAAATTTAAAGTATATTTAGGTTATATTTTATATTTATTATAAAGGTATTAACTAAAAATTAACTTATATTTTTAATTAAGTTTAGTTTTTTAACTTTTTAATTTAGTTAATGTTTTTAAATATAAGGTAATTTTAAAAATAATACTTAGTTTTATAATAATTATAATATTTTACTTAGTTTAGGTTTTTATTTTTATTTTTATTTTTATTTTTATTTTTTAAAATTTAAATAAAGGTTTAATTTAAGTTACTTTTTTAAAAGTATTAATAAAAAAATATTTTTATTTATTTTTAAGGTTAGTATAGTTTTTTCTTAATTAATAAGGTATTAAGTATAGTTATAATATACTTATTTTTTTTATTTAATATATCTTATAATTATTATATTAATTAAATAAATTTTTTTATATTTTAAAAAACTTAACTTTTTTTTAAAATACTATAATATCTTTAAGTATTAGTAATAGCTTTATATAATATTAGTAAATATAAGCTATTAGTTTTATTTTATATAAAAAGTAATTTTTAATAAATATAAAGTATTTATAAAAGTCTTAGAAAAACTAGCTAAGTTATTATTAAGTATATTTAAGTTATATTATAATAAAGATTTAGTAATTCTTTTTATTTTTTATAAGAATTAAAAACTATTCTTTAAAAGCTTTATAATTCCTTTTAAAAATATTTTTATTTTCCTTAAATTACTTATTAAAGTAATTAAATTATATTAATTTAATATTTAAAGTTATATTATTATAAATAAAAAGAATTTTACTTTTATTAATATAGTATTATTTATATATTTCTTTAAAGCTTTAATTTATATTATTAAGTTACTTATTTTTCTTTTAAAATTTAATTAAGTATTTTAAAGTAATAATATTCTTTACCTTAATCTTATATTTAAAAAAAAAAAAAACTTTTTTTAAATTATTAGAAATTTAATTAGTTATTATTTAAGGTTTAGTTAAAATTCTTATTTAAAAAGTAGCTTTTTAAGGCTTAATATAATCCTTTTTTTAAATATTAAAAAGGTTTTAAGGTTTACTACTATTCTTTTAAATTAATTATTTTAAGTTCCTTTTTTATTACTTAAAGGTAAATTTTACCTTAAGCTATTTAATTTTAGTTTTTAAGGTAATAATATAAATATTATAAATAAATAGCTTACTAGTTATATAGGTTATAAATTATAATAACTTTTTTTAAAAAGTTTAAGTTAAATTACTAATAATTCCTAAGGGGTTTATTATTAACCTATTTAGCTTAATACTAAAAGTAATAGTTTTTTAAAGGTTAATTATTATACCTAGATAACTTAAGGTAAAAGCTTTAAAATTATTATAGTATTTTAGTAATAACCTAGGTAAGTATAATAATATTATATTAAACTAAAACTTAAAAAAGTAAAATTTTAACTTAAGGGATTTTTATAAAGAGATTTAAGGGATTATAAGGTTATATATTAAGCTAGTTAGCCTTATCTTTAATTAATTATTATATTATTTTTATATAAAGTAATATTTAAGAAGATTTTAAAGAAATTAAATTTACTTTTTTTTAACTTAAAAACTATAATTTTAAAACTTTATATATAATTATAAACCTTAATACCTTTTAAAAAGGCTATTTAATTATTAATATTATAAGCTTTAAAAACCTTAAAAATAGTTATTAAAACTTAATTTTAATTTAAATACCTTAAAAATTAAATTAAATATTATTATAATAACTATTTAAAGTTAATATTAAAAGCTTTAAAGTTTTTTATAAAAAAAATAATAATTATAATATATAAAAATATATTATTAAAAGCTAAAAATTAAAATTTTTAAAATATAAATAAAATATTAAGTTAATATTAAAAAGTAAAAAGAATTAAATTATAAAAAGAAATATAATAATTATATAAAATATACTATAAGTAATTAATTAAATAAATATTAATATATAAGTAATAGCTAAATTATTAAAAAGTAATAATTAAAAGAAATCAAAATAATTAAGTATATAATAATATAATATATATAGTAAAAGTAAATATTATATAGCATTTTAACCTAGTAATAACTAATAAATAAGATCTAGGTATTTTAATAATAGCTATAAAAGTATTAATAATAAAGTCTCTAGCTAGACTAAAGTCTTAATAAACTTAATTAATAAAGTTACCTTTAAGCTATAGTATCTTAAGTAACTTTAATTATAATAAATACATTACCTAACTAGCTAAAAAGCTATAAAAAGCCTAACTATAAAGTCTATAACTTCCCTATAACTTTAACCTTTTCTAATCTATCTATCTCTTAAAGTTATATTAATAATTATAAAATTATTAATAACTAACTAAGCCTAGATTATCTATAAGTTCTTTACCTTAATATTAAATTAATAAATACTAACCTTAATTATAGTTAAGATATTAAACTTACCTAATATATAATTAGTAAGTATCTATTAATAATACCTATAGTA
This sequence comes from Fusarium fracticaudum, assembly GCA_003353625.1. Taxonomy (NCBI): domain Eukaryota; kingdom Fungi; phylum Ascomycota; class Sordariomycetes; order Hypocreales; family Nectriaceae; genus Fusarium; species Fusarium fracticaudum. The sequence goes on along the minus strand of PDNT01000011.1, from coordinate 841,526 downwards.
TACCCTAGCTAACTATAACTAGCCCTAATATATTTATAGTAAATATATTATAACCCTTAAAAGGAATATAACTTATAAAGCTAAATTTAAAGTCTAAATAAAAGCTAGGTAAGTAATAGTAATTAGCTATAATTATTAAATAAATAACTAGTTACTTAAATTAGTTATCTTTAAGTATAAGCTTCTTTATTACTTAACTTAAAGTTCCTACTATAAATAGTAGCTTAATAAGAAGGTATATATAACAGTTAGGTCTAACTATATTAAACTAAGCCATGCTTAGGTTTATTATTAGCAAATTATATAAAGTATATACTAAGTATTATTAAAGTATTACATCTCTTAATAATAAATTAATATATATTAGGCTTAGTTAATATAAAGAAGTATTATTAATAACTAGTAAGCTAAATTCTATTTAATACTAAATAAATATTCTTATATACTAGCTAGGTAATATATTAATATATTAAGGTTTAAGGATTAAAATATTTAAGCTTTAGTCCTAGACCGTAATAGTAGGTCCTTAATCTATATATAATTAGTCCTTTTTTATAAACTAAAATATAGATTATTAGTCCTTAATAATTAGTAAGAAAAATTATAGGTAATATATAATATAATTACTAGGGTTATAATATAATCTTTCCCTTTCCCTAGGTCTTATCCTTAAGGCTATACTTACTTACCTATTTATTAATTTTATTAAGTATATACTAACTTAAACTTATATTTTTTTTTTCTATATATCTTACTAATTATTATATTAGGTTATATTTCTAAAACTAAGTATATAAAAACTTTTAAATCTAGTTCTTTTACTTAATATATCTATACTTCTAGTAATTATATTATACTATATTCTTATTACTTTTATTATAGTTTTATTTATAAGGCTAATAAAAATTAAGCTAATTATTATAAAAATTATATTAAAGCTAAAGTAGTTTATAATAGTTTAGGTATTATAACTTTTTATAGGTTTTTAATAATCCTAATTATTCTAATTATACTAACTTTTTTAGTTTCTAAAAATATAAAAAAACGTAAGAAATTAGAGAAAGATAAAGCTAAGGCTAAGTAGGCTCTTAAAAAGGCTATAGCTTATCTTACTTATATATATAAAATAAAACATTATCTTAAGAAGTAAGGTAATAAGTTATTTTCTTATAATATATAGTTATTAAAGAAATAAGGTAATTTCTCTATTAATTAAGCTAAGTCTTTAATTATTTCTAAAGCTTAATCTTAAGAAGCTTTTAATATAATTAACTAGAACTCTATATTTACTAATATTCCTTATTCTAATATTAGTAAAATTTCTTTAGAAATTATTAGGTATTAATAAGGTATTTTAGTAGTTCCTATATATTTTTATTTTCTAAGTAGTTCTTTTACTTTATTAAGTATTCTCTTTAACTATTAATTTTATAAGTATTTCTAATTACTTTTACTTTATAGACTTCTAGTTTTAAAATTTTTTATAGTTTATTGCCTATTTTAACTTATATTATATTTACTACTAACTTAAGTAATAAAATATAAAAAACTAAATAAAGCTTAACTTTCTCTAGTAAGTCTAATTTATAGTTATTTTTTAAAATTTTCTATAGTACTTTATAAAATCTAATAAACTTATAGTCTAGTTTATATATTAATTAATCTATTTTAATATTTTTTATAGCTAGATAAACTATATTTTCCTTTAAAAAGGTTAGTCCTTTTAACCTTTTTAAGTTATAGTAGTTTTTTATTTATTTTCTAATAAATTTAAGTTCTATTTTTATTTTTTTATATAGATTTTTAAGATTATTACTTTTAATAATAGTAACTAGATTAATTAATTTTTCTTATTATATATTATAATATATATTTAATATAAATTTAAAATTAGTATAAGCTAGTATAAGCTTTTATACTTTTATTATATATAATATTATAAGTAAGTTAGGCTATTAGTAGTTTCTTAATCTAATTATTCTATTTATAATTAATATAATACTATAAGTATTATTTAAGTATTTAGTTTATTTATTTAGTTTATTTATTAACTTAAGGTTAAAAAGTAATTATAAATTAATAGTTTAGTTTAAGTTATAATATAAGTAATTACTAAAATACTAATATAAATATAGGTTTTTTATTTAAAAGGATTTCTATAGGTAAACTATATATACTAATAATATATTAGTAAGAAATATAGGAAAGTTATTTTATATTTATTACTTTTTAAAATAATAAGTAATATAAGAATTTTATAAGTTAGTTAACTATAACTATAATACTATTATAATAGATTTTAGTTAAGGGGTCTTTTAATAGGAGTAACTTTATAATAAAGTTTATTATAATTAAATCCTAAGGTTATTATACTACTAGTAGTAGCTATAATTATCTATAGGGTTTATATCTTTATACTTTTATATATAAGTATAAATTATATTATTTAATAACTTATTTAATATCTTTTCTTTTTATAGTATAACCTTATTTTTATAGTCTTTTAAGTATTTTTATTACTTTTTAGTATCTATATAGTAAATATAAATAAAATTTATAAAGGAAATTATATTTTTATTTTATAGAGATATTTATATTATATATTATTTTTATAATTATTTTAATAGGTTAGGTAAATCTATATTTCCTTTATTTATTTTTCTCTAAAAGTTACTTCTTAATTTTAATAGTTTTTATATTAAAATTATATTATTAACTAATAGTATTTACATATTTATCATCAGTTTCTTTACAGTATATAATTATAAAATTAAATTTATATAAGTATTTAGTATAGTATAATTATTATTAGTTTAATTTTTATATTATAGTAAAATAGGTAATATTTTTATAATCTATAAATACCTTAATTAGGTAATTACTTTCTTTAAAGTAGTATTAAAATTCCTTAAAATAGTTAACTATAGCTAGGAATTCTTTATTATAAATAGGGTAGTTAAGTTTTACTTTATATATCTTATAAAAATAAAAGGTAATAAAGTATAATATACTATTATTATCTTATTATTTAATCTATCTTTTTAAAGTAAAGTTAAAAGTATTAATTTTAAGTTTAACTTATTAGTTAGGGTTAAATATAACTAAAACAGATTTACTAGTAATAACTTCCTTAAATTACTTAAAGACTTATTAAACTTTATTATTTTATTTAAATTATATATCCTTTTTTATAAGTTTTATAAAAAGGATTACTACTTTACTAAAGTTTTTAATAAATTATTAGTAATAATTAGTAAATCCTAAGAAAGATTATACTTTTTTAATTAAATTAAATTATCTTTATTTAGTAACTATAGTAATTTTTTATTTATTTATTCTTATTTTATTATAAAAAATTTTATAACCTAAGTATATTACTTAGTTTTAATAAAAATAGCTTTTTATAGATTTAATAAGTATATTAGTATCTTATAGTACTTTTAAAACCTTATAAATATATTTTATATATTCTTTTTTTATATTAAAAAAAATAAAGATATTATCTAGGTAGTATACTATAAAGATATTAAAGTACTCTTATAGTATATTTATAATTATCCTTTAGAATACTATAAGGGTATTTATAAGTCTAAAAGGTATAATTAGGTACTTAAATAGTTTATATTTTATTTAAAATACTATTTTTTATTTATTATTTTCCTTAATTTTAATTAAGTTATAAGCTACTTTAAGGTCTAAAGCTATAAAAAACTATTTCCTAAATAGTCTATCTTTAAGTTTAGTAATAAAAGGTAAAGGTATTTTATCCTTTTTTATAATTTTATTAAGTTATTAATAATCTATAACTAATTATAACTTATTTATATTTAGTTTTAGAATAAATATAATAAAGTATCTTACTAAAGATTTTAAGGTTTATATATATCCTTTCCTAAGTATATTTTCTAACTATTCCTTTAATATTATAAGTTTTATTTTTATAAGGTTATAAATTAAAAAGAACTTTAGGTTTTTATTATTTTTTAAAACTATTTTAATATTCTAATATAAATATTTTAGGAGTTTTATATCTAATTCTTTTATAAAGAGTTTTTTATAAATATAATACTAAATTAGTATATTTTTAAGTTAATTATTAAATTCCTTACTAATAGTCTATTTTATTTATTATAAATTCTAGTTTAATTATTTAAATTATCTTTTAAGAGTTACTATTATTTATTTAATATATTTTATTTTACTTTTATAATATTTATATTAGGTTTCTTTTAAAATAAGTAATACTATATTATACTTATCTTTATTGCTTTTATTAGTTAAAGATTAAGATTTTATATTATTATTATTTAAATTAATTTTATTATCTAAAGGATAATCTTTATAGTTTACTTAGTTAGTTTTTTAGTTAAATTATAAGTTATAGTATATAAGCTATAAGTATTTAAATACTAAATTATATTACTATATAGAAATTATATTAAAATTAATACCTTAGTTTTTTTTATTAATAAATACCTTTAAGTAATTAATCTTTTAGGTAATATTTCTATTTTTATAGGTATAGGTATTTCCTTTTTTATTTTATACTATATAAGGTCTAGCCTTATTTTTCTATAGTAATCTTAACTTATTAACTATTTTAAGGGAAATAATATTTATAATTACTTTACTATTTATAAGTATATTTAACTACTTACCTTTAATTCTAACTTTTAAGTCTAGGTATATCTATTAGTAATTATTAACTATAGTTTATAGAGCTTTTATAGGAAGTTTATTTTTTACTATTTATTTACTTATTTATTACTTTATTATAAATAGTATATTTCTTTTTCTATTTATAGGTAATTATAACTATATTTACTGTTTATATAGTTAGTATTATTAAGGTATTTATATTAGTAAGCTAGTTTATTTTAATGTTTTACTTTTATTTATATAATTTATTTATTTAAGGTAGTTTTTTTAGCTTCTTATTATTCTTTATTACTATTTAGATCTAATTTATTACTTAAATTTAACTGCTTTATAGTTTAACTATATTCTAGTATATTACTTTACTTATTTTCTAGCTTATTAACTTTTATAATAGCTTTATAGATTTTTTTATTTAAGGTTTCTTTTTTTATATTTTTTCCTTTCCAAATCTCTTTTCTTTATATAATAATAAAATATAAGTTCTAGATATAATTTAAGGCTTTTTTTTATATTTTTATATTAGCTTTAAGCTTAATTACTTAAGTTTCTTTAAATCTTTTATTAGTTTAATATCTTAAAGTATTAATAATTAAGTAGAGTTTTTATTTTTTATATTCTTTAGTCTAGACTAGAAAGTAATTATTTACTTCCTTTATTTACTAGTATTATAAGTAATAGTATTATATATATAATATTTATAATATTTACTAGTATTTTAGGTATTTTAAGTACTTTTAAAGGTCTTTTTTTACTTAGATTTTTTCTTTAGGTATCATTAGGTCTTTTACTTTATTTTTAATATAGGACTAAATATAAATATTATTATCTTATTTTATAATTACTTTTTCTTTAGCTAATTTAATATATTTAAGTACTTTACTATACTATACTTAATTTCTAAGTTTATTATACTATAGTATAATTTTTATATTTTAGATTATATAGTTTACTTTTTATTTAATCTTTTTAACTTTAAAGTTTTAATTAGTCCTTAATACTAATATATAGTTTAGATTACTATAATATTAATTTAGTTTCTTTACTATAGTTTTAATAAAAATCTTATTTATATTTATATAAGTACTTAGTTATATAGTTCTGTTCTAAACCCCTATAGGTATTCTAGTTCTTATAAATATCTAATTTAATATATTATTAAGCTTATAGTTAAATTCTAATATACTGATTTTATTATCTAGGTTAAGGTTAACTTCCTTTCCTTTTTTAACTATAGTAATAGTTTTTTTAGTTATTTTAATTTTTTTTAGTTTTAAAATAGGTATCTATTTAAGCTTAATTTTTTTATTTTATTTATTTTTTTTATATAGTTTTTTATTTTAATAGTTTTATCTTTTTTTTATTTTTTCTTTAGTTTTAAAATATAGTATTTCTAATATTAGTACTAAGTATTTTAAAATAGGTTATTTTTCCTTTAGTATATTAAGGTAATACTTATTAAAAGTTTATTTTTTACTAAGGAATAGGTTATATATAAAAGTAAAATAGTCTACTCTTAACTTATTATATCCTAACTTTATTATATTAATTATCTTAATTATTACTTATAGTTTATAGTTATCCTTTTTAGTAATACTAATTATTTTATTTTTTAGTATTAGTTTATATTTTTAGTTAGTTTTAATAAGGTTTTTATATTTTTAATTAAAGTATCTTTTTTTACTATAGTTCTAATAAGTAATTTTAAACTTATCTTTTTTAGTTATTTTAATAGGCATTAGTTTTATATTAGTTCTATAAAATATATTATTATTATATTTTTTCCTTTAGTTTATATTATAGTATAGTTTATTTCCTTATTATTTCTAGAAGTTTTAATTATTATAAGTTCTTTATATAAATTAGTAGTTATTAATTTAAACTACTATACTAATATATTTAATTAAGGTAGTAAGTTAAGGTATTTTATATAGTTTAGCTTATATAGTTTTTTTTAGTTTATTAAAAAAAAGTAATATAAATATATTTTAATTTTAAAGTAATTTAAATATAAGTTATTAGTATTTAGCTATATATTTAGAGGCTAACTTAGTTTACTTTAAGGCTTTAATATATTATTTTATATATCCTTTTTTATTAATAGTACTAAATACTTACTTAAGTATATTTTTAAATATATTATAACTATTATATAGTATAAATATTTATAATTAAAGTTTAGTTTTTAGTTTAGTAATATATTTTTTTATAATAAGTTAGAACTATTATATTACTATACTCTTAAGGTATCTTACTATATATATAATTTTAGTAAAATCTCTTTTAAATTAAGTTAAATAGTAAATTATAAAGGCCTTATATTAAGTAAAAAATATAACTAACTTACTAAGAGTTCTATTAAATAGCTTAAATAGGTTAGGCTTAAGTATTTCTTTAGTATCTTTACTTATAGCTATAGTAGTAATAAGATTATAAAATTCCTAAATATTATTTTAGTTTATATTAGTTTATATTACTTAAAAAGTAATTATCTTTTCTAAAAGTTAATATATTTTATTAAGGTTATTAATAACTTCTATAAGCTAGTTATAAAGTCTTCTAACCTTTAAGTCCTTAAAGCTATTTAATAAGTTCTTATTATTTATATCTTAATCTATAGGTAGATAATTATTAATAAAAATAGGATTATTATTAGGGATAGCTTATTACTAAATAGGGTTAATAAGTATAGCTATTATATAAGTATTACTTAGTATTATATAGTATAGTCTAAATAAAAGCTATTAATATATAATAGTTAGGTCTAACTATATTAAACTAAGCTATACTTAGGTTTATTATTAGTAAATTATATAAAGTATATACTAAGTATTATTAAAGTATTATATCTCTTAATAGTAAATTAATATATATTAAGCTTAGTTAATATAAAAAAGTATTATTAATAGCTAATAAGCTAAATTCTATTTAATACTAAATAAATATTTTTATATACTAGCTAGGTAATATATTAGTATATTAAGGTTTAAGAACTAAGATATTTAAGCTTTAGTCCTGGACTATAATAATAAGTCCTTAGTCTATATATAATTAGTACTTTTATTATAAACTAAGATATAAATTATTAGTTCTTAATAATTAGTAAGAAAAATTATAGGTAATATATAATATAACTGCTAGGGTTATAATAGTATAGCTATTAAGTACCTTAGGCTTAAAAGATCTATACTATAATATACTAAGGACTAAGTATAGCCTTTAGATTTAAAGTATTACTATACTTATAGTAGTTATTTATAATAACCTATAAGTAGGCTTATAGACTATTATAGGTAAAGTTTAAAGTTTATATATAATAGAATTACCTAGAAAATTCTATTAAAGTTAATTATATAGGATAAAAAATTCTATATATAAAAAAGAGTTTTTATTTAAAAGTTAAAGAGTCCTTTAGTAGGCTAAAAAAAGCTATAATTAATTAAATAGAATTTATTTAACTAAGTACGTTTACCTTATAGAATAATAACTAATATAAAGGCAATAAATAATAGTTTTAATAGTAGTTTTAATAAAGAAATATAATATAAAAACTTATTAAGTAATTTTTAAGTTATTTAAAAAGAAATTTAATAAGTAAAAGCTAGTATTTTTAAACTTTAGCTTAAACTTTTAATCTATAAGTTTAAAAGGTTAAAAAAAGTAATTAGCTTACTTATTAATTATATTACTTTATTATATAATTAATAATAATAATAGCTAATTTAATTATAACTTTTTAAGTATAATAACTATTTATTATATAATTAATTTTTAAATTAATATTAACTTTTTAAATAATATTTTAAATTTATATATTTTATTTTATAATTAAAAAATTATAATTAAAAACCTTTTATATATTAATAAATTACTATTAAAATAATAAGTTAATTTAATAATTTTTAATTATAAAGTAAAGCTTTTTAAAATATTAAAATAAGTTTATTTTTAAAATATATTATAAATTAAATATATACTTTAAAAACTTTTATTAATTAATTAAAATAAAGTTAAAACTTATTAATAAAGTAATAAGTTTTTATACTTTAAATTATATTAAAAAATAATAATAATATAATTATTTTATTTTTTATTTTATTTTTTTAATTAGCCTTATAAAGCTATTAAGCTTTTAACTTTTATATAAAAGCTTAAATAATAAGGCCTTTATAGTAAGCTAATATTTTAAAACTTAATATTAGTAAAAGTTTTTTTACCTTAGTAATATAATTATTACTTTAATTAAGTAATATAAATACTACTTCTTATAGCTATATTAAAGTTTTTTTTTTATTTTACTTAAAAAAATACTATAACTAGTATATTTATTATACTTTTAAAAAATATTCTTTAACTTAAATAGTAAAGTTTTATAAAGATTTAAAAAAATTAAGTTAACTTTTATATAAATTAATTAGTAAAAGTTAAATTAACTTTTATTAATTAAATTTATATATTAAAGTATATAACTAATTTACTTTATATTATAAAGTAAATAAAGTAATATTAATAAAAAAGTAATAATTTAAATTAAAAATAATTATATTATATATAGTTTATAAAGTTAAAATTTATAATTATAATAATTAATATAAAGGTAATAAGTAATAATTTTAATAAAAATAATAATATATAATATAGTTAATAAGTAAGTATAATAAATAAGTATATATAATACTTTTTTTTACTTTTTAAACCTATAGCTTAAAAGCTTAAGTTATAATTTAAAAATATTAGCTTTAACTTATTAAATTTCTTTTTAAATAACTTAAAAATTACTTAATAAGTTTTTATATTATAATTATCTTTATTATATATACTATATTATTAAATACTTAGTTTAACTAACTTTTCTTAATTATTACTTTATAATAATTTTATTATTACTTATATATTAATATTTATTTAACTAATTACTTATAATATATTTTATATAATTATTACTTTTTTTTTTATAATTTAATTCTTTTTACTTTTTAATATTAACTTAGTATTTTATTTATATTTTAAAAATTATAAAGCTTAGCTTTTAATAAAATAACTTTATATATAATTACTTTTATTACCTTAATAATTAAGTTTAAAGCTTTAATAATAAACTTTAAGAAGTTATTATAATACTTTTTAATTTACTTTTTAAGGTATTTAAACTTAAATTAAGCTTTTATTATTATCTTTAAAGTCTTTAAAGCTTAAAGTATTAATAATTAAGTAATTTTTTTAAAATATATTAAGGTTTATAGCTATATATTAAGCTTAAGGATTATAGTTTTTAAATTAAAAAAAGTAAATTTAGTATTTTTAAAACTTTTTTATATATTACTTTTTATAAAAGTAGCTTAAAAAGTAATATAAAAAGCTAAAAAAAACTTAGGTTTAAAAATATAAGTTATAAAGTATTTAATTAAATACTTTATTTTTTAATTATAAGCCTTTTTTAGTATTATAAAATACTTAATATTAAAAAGCTAAAGTAAATAAAATATATAAGTAAGTATATAAAATATAATAATTTTATAATTTTAGTAATATTTTTTAAACTAAATAAAATAGTAATTTTTATAATTATTAAGGATTAAAAGATAATAAATATTAATTAATTAATTAATTATAAATTAATTAAAGTATTTTAATTACTTAAAACTTAAATTATTATTTATTTACTTATTTTAGCTTATTATTATAACCTAGTTAAGTAAAAGGTTATTTTCTTAATACTAATTAATAAAGTAATATTAGCTTAAACTAATAATAAATAGTAAAATTAATTAACTTTTTATATTAATTATTATAATTATTATAATTTATTTTTAATTTTTAAGTTATATTAATTTTAATTTTATTTACTTTTTTAAGCTTATAATTATTATTCTAGCTATAATAAAGCTTATTATAAAGTTAGTTTTATGAAAGTTTTAAATATTATTTAATTAAATACTATACTTTATAATTATATTTTATATAAATTTAAACTAGCTATAAATAATACTTAAATCTTTATATTTAGCTTTTTAATAATTATATCTTTAAAATAAATATATTTTTAGCTTTAATTATTACTTAATAAAGTTATAAAATTAATACTTATTAATAAGTAATATATTATAATTAGCTAATAAAAAATTAGCTATATTTTTATAAAATATAATTTTAATAAAAATCCTTATAAATTTAAATTAAAAATAAATTAAACTATTATTTATTTCTTGAAATTAAATTATTTTCTTAACTTTTAAATAGTATTATATTATAATTAAATACTAGCTTAGTAATAATATAGCTTCTAAAAGTTAACTTTATATATATTTATAGTATATTAAAGGCTTAATTTTAAGTTTTTTTTAAAAAGCTTAAAGTATAAAAAGAATTTTAGCTTTATTTAATAATTAAAATATACTTAGTAATTAAAAAGTATTTAATTAAATAGAAATATTATAAAGTAAGGGATTTTTATTATATATATTTATTATATATATTTACTTATTAACTAATATAGTTAATAAGCAAGTAATATAAATAAGTAAGTAATACAGCTTAACCTATACCTTAAAAGCTAACTTTTAAAAGCTAATATAAAATCCAAGCTAAGCCTAAAGTAGCTAGAATTTAAAAGTTATATATTTAACTATATTAAAAAGCTATATTATTAATTAAATAATTCTAGCTAATTTAGTTTATAAAAAGTATTATAAAAAGCTTATTTATACTATATAAATAAGCTTTATTATATAAAGGAAAATAGCTAAAATTCTTAAAAAAATACTTTTATATAGCTTATAGCTTTTTATATATAAAAGTATTTTTATTAAACTTTTAACTAATTTATTTAATATAGCTAGGTACTATAAAGTAAGCTATTTTTAGCAATATAGTGCAGTGTATTACTTACTTATCTGCATTGCTTACTTATTAACTATATTATATTATATATACTTAAAATAATTCCTATTAAGTAAAGTAATTAATAAGTTATTTTTAAAGTTATTAGTATTTTTAGTTAATTATTAGTAATTAATACTTAGTAATTACTTATAAATTACTTTAATATATAGTAATTATTTATAATAAGTTAAAAAAGTAAAATATACTTAAAGTAAATATTTTTTTTTTAAGTTATAATTATAAATACTTTAAAGTTACTTTATTAAAAAGCTTTAAAGTTAAATTAAGTAAAAGTATTTACTTTACTTAAGATAATAATATACTATTAATATTATAACTTTATATATCTTATATCTTAGCTTGTCCTTGGCTTTGTCTTAAGTCCTTTATATACTTTAACCATCCTACTTTGTGTTTACAAAATTGCTCAACATCTGGTTTCAGTACCGTTTCCATAAGCATAAAATCATCAACCGTGCCCCCTCTGAGGATACTAACTCCTGCATAAGCTGAAGACCTTCGGTACATAAGTGATCCACACGTCATGCAAAAGAAATTGGTCATGGCGCTTCCTTCTCTCTCTATTGTATCTGACTGACTGAATTGCTTGAGGTTCTCTTCACCGCGGTTATGCTTAAGGTGTGAGTCAAGAACAACGATACCAGTCGTGAACATCGAAGCCGTGATCTTACGGCAGTCGCTGCAGTGACAGACAAATGAGAAAATGAACCCAGGTTTCTTCAAAGGCTGTTGACCATTAGTGAGTGTCTTGGGGTTTCCGGTTCCTCGTAGGGGCTTCACCAAGACAAGCTGAACCGCACCACAGTAACATGTCGCTGTCGCTTCGTCTTCAGTAGACCATCCATCTTGTGCAACTCCTGCTCGTGGGAAGGACTTTTCGGCTTTGTGGGACTGCTCGGCAGTCATGTTTTGCAATTGCACGTAAGTATCGGTAGACTGGAGGCGATGTTGAAGGACCCTCACACGTGTTCAAGAGATTCAAAGAGTATCCTAATACTGGCAGTAACTTGGTTCTTTAAGTCCTTACCGATATTGCTTCTCCTCGCAGATATGTGGTCTGCCTGTTGTATTTAACTGACATTGACGGATATCTCGGTTCTTTTGTCAAGCTTATCGCAGCTGAAACTCCGCAACTCCGCAAGAAGACGGTCGTTGTTCAGTAATCACTGTCTGTATACACAACGTCTTTCCGATATAATTATATAACTGGTCCGAACCAGACTGTAAAAGTCTGCACAAGATACGGAAAGTCAACTCTATTACTAATCTATAACGTTATATCACAGTGTATCAGGCTTACACAGTGCACTTATAAAGCGGTATTTTTAGTATCTAATCTTTAATTATAATTAATCCTTCAACTCATATATATACTCCTTTTAGATCCTTCGAATTAAAATAATAGTAAGCAATAACCCTCAACTCGTAGTTTATCCTAGCCAACACATTAATCATCCACTTCGTGTATTATACCAACTCCCCTCAAAGCTTCTACTGGGGCTTATCAAACGAGTATCGTGGGGATGACAGGACAGAGGACGTCGCGGATCGGCCGCTGGGTGTGAAGGCAGGCGATGGCTGGGGGTAGTATGTGGCTACAGCCGCGTTGACCGACTCATGGTGTTCTTTGGCATGGCGGACAATTGAGGACCAGACTCGTCGAGCGTTGATCTTGGTGGATTCCATTGTGTTCGGAAGGTATAGTGTTTTTTTTTTTGAGAGAGAAGATAGTGTAGTTGTATATAGTGGTAGGTTTATAGGGCTGGCTGCAATATGCAAGATATAGTTGTAGCGTGGAGATAGTGTATGGATGTTGTGATTGAACTTGTGGTCTTGCTTGAAGTGTTTATATCAGAGTTGAAGTTGCTCTTAAATTGATGTTTGTTCAGTGAGTTGCTTGTTGATGAGCAGAATGAAAGACATAATCCGCCAGGAAATCGCAGGCTCTTATAAACTGTTCGACATGCTCTTTTACTCAACATATGACTCTATAGAATTCTCTCGAATGGTCTCCCTGTAAAATTCCTGTTTGACATGACATGTCGTCGTTCAAAAATTCTCTTTCGGGCTTAGACAAACGAGAGACGCAATTTTCCCAGCTTATGATTGGACACGGGCCCGATGTCAATTTAGTGGCTGCACCCTGTGGCATGCGCTATTGTCGAAATTTTTAGGTCATTTGTCACGTTTGCTTAGATGTCAACTTGACAATTGCGCCCTTCATTGTGTAGTGACTGTTCTGAGTCATACGAGCTTGTCGTCCACTACGCCCTACAAAGATTTTTCAGCAGTTAAACTTGTCATTCTCGTATTGGTAATCCGATAATCGCAATGACCCTTGTTTTTCTGACAGCAGGAATCCCATTTTTTCTTTTTCATACCGTAATGAATCACGCGATCGACGCTTTTTTTTTCTTACTTTCTTTTTTTGTTGTGACGTTGATGATGGCCTTTGTCACCATCGGATTATTAAGTCATTCTATCTCGACAAAGTCAATGCTCCAACCACGTTTTCCCTTGCAGGATATCTCTACGCAAAAACTTCGAGATTGCTCTTCTCTAGCATTTTGCTGCGTGTCATCCCGATTTTCTTCAGCATCCACCATCCGAGTCTTTATCACAGTCCACCCAGATCTTGATCCCTCACTATTATACTCTTTATCAAGATACGCTATCAGTCTCTGGACGCGCTCTATGTCCCATATGCCTTCTCTTGTGTCAGGCCTAGACGCAACCCATCCTTTGATCCAGTTCGCTATCACAGCATCGGACATATGGTAGGCGTTGAGCATCGCAGGGAGCATCCCATATCCGTAGTTATTGACGATGACGGACAGGTCATATGGAAGGCCGGCTGCAAGGCGACAGATCTTGCGCAATATGGCCGAACGTTCAGAGGGAGAAAGTCTGGGGCCTGATTCCGGCGAGTACATCAGGTCAAGCCGAAGCGTAGATACGAGGTAATGTGTAAAACTTGTAGCCGGCCTGACTGGTTCCGGGGCGGAAAGAAGCGTTAGTGGCTTCATATTGATGTCTGCCTCTGGCCCCTCGCCGTCGAAGTCGGGTATGTCCTCTGGCAATAGGCTAGCTCGCCATTGTTCGAGCTCAAGTCTCAGGTCCTCAACACGCTGATCCCACTCCGCGCCTGGTCGAAGATTGGATCTCCATTTCTCTTCCAAATCATTCACTCTGGGCATGATGTAGAGCAGCCTATCATATGGCAGCGTCGAGCCAGCGAGATACTGGACAAGAGACCGTGATGCATCGGATGATACAACTTGTTCCTGGATCGAATGTGTACCCTCGTAGATCTCCAACAGGGCTGCTATCCTTGAGAACGCAGAGACCAGGGATTCTCCAATAGTTGTCTCCCTCACAAGGCCCAAATGGGTCGACAGGAACTCGACAGCCGCGCGACCATGTACGCACCATAACCTCATCTGTGCTCGTCTTAGCTCAAAGTGTGCCAGTAACAAGACCGTACTAAGCCAAGACACAATCTTCTCTCGTCTCCCAGGGCCGTGTTCGTTTCCTGGTGTCGGCATGTCTGGGTTCATGTCCTCTATCGGGATATTCCCAACGTCTCCAAGAGCTATGACGAAGTGTTCCAGTGCGTGTATCGCTGCCTGACTCCGCAGCTGCCGTCCCATGTTAGACTTGGAGACTTTGAGAGCCGACAACGCTAAAGCTGCATGGTAAAATGATGCACTGAGAAATCCGGCATCCATGATATCATTTAGATACAACAGTGTGAGGACGCCGTATGGCGATGTGTCCCGAAGGTGATGGTAGTAGAGCATATCCTCAGGAAACTTCATGCTTTCGAGAAGCCCTTGAGGGATGATCGGAGCAGTGTGAAGTCCATTGAAGAATTGACTACTTCTCGGGGTTGCAACTTGTGCTTTTGGGGGCAGCTGGGGAGATGAGACACTCAATGGACCGAAAAATGGGAAGGACGTTTGGTGACTTTGATCAGATGTAGCAACGGGTGACACGATGTATGGTAAGCCACCACGAATATTTTCAGCCGGTGCCGGCACGTCACAGTCGGTATCAGGTATGAATCCAGAGTCCCAAGCGGCAGGTGTATCAGAAGATGAAAGTGTGGCAGCTACATCGGAGCTATTGTTTGCCTGGCCAGCATCGTAAATGGGGGTTTGAGCCGCAATCGTATCATTCTCCAACTCTGGTGCTGGAGTTGCATATGAAGAGTAGTACTCGGGTGCCGGACCTTGTGCTTCTTCTACTTGTGATGCATCATCAAAACTGCCTCGCCTGTCTGAAGACTCGCCTATCGCTTGGCCTGAGCGTGTCCGGCGTGGAGAGTCATGTGTGAACAGCTTGTTCTGATCTTTGAAGATAATCTGGTTTGTATAACCACTACATGGCATGAACAACCGTATGCACTGTGGATACCTCGAATCAGCAACTCAGCCCTATGGGATAGCATACGAGTCATTGGCATCGACCTACGTTGTTGCATTCTGGCTTTGTCTCGTCACATTTCAGTCGCCGAGCTCGGCACGTAACGCAGCCATTGCGGTTGCGAGTCTTGACGTTTCGCCTTCGTACAACACGGCCAGACATTACTCTACTCCTGTGTAGTAAACAGTGATCGGAATTGGCGGAAAGGAACGAGCCAGCTCAATGTGTCGCGACGTACGTTTCCTTAGTTACTACCAAGCAAACTGAAGAGCCTGAGAGGCTGGCGATGACGAGGTTGCGTATGGAATTACCGCATTGGGACAATTAAACGGGCGGGGAACACATGCAAGTTGATTGGCGTTCTAAACCTGATTGGGCAAAGGCGCGTCGACTTATGCACATTGTAAACTGCCGACACAGCTCTCTTCTCTGCCGTGTCATATTTTGCGATGATTCGCAAGGCTGAAGGGTACATCGCCGCATAATTACATTAGAGACTCACTGATCTTGAATCAATTTGAAGGTTGTCGCGGTGAAGGTGTAGAGAGTGACTTGGCCGTTCACGACGGGCACGTCCAATCACATCAAGGTCCTGGAGCTCAGTCTCAGGATGGACCCCTCTGTGTCTGGGCTTTTGCTCGGGTGTATATGCTCCCAGTGAGCATTGTGATAGTGGATGAATTGTCAATTGAAGTCCAAGAAAGCGACAGGACCAAGGCATTACCGAGCGTTTCCAATGAGCCGCATTGCAACTGGGCTGAATTGACTGAGTAAATCCGAGGTCACCCAACAGATGGCGAAATGCATGGTCCCCACAATGGCTTGTCGCTTGTAGCGTCCCCAAGTGGAAATGCTGAACGAGCTTCGAGCCAGGAGAGGGATTGTTTAAGTCAGAGAATATCCTACCATTTCGAGCAATACACACCTGATTCCTGTTCGTGTGACACTACCAAATCCTCCAATCTACTATTTGTGGTGATAGTAATTGTATTTGTAATCCCGGAGCCCCAGACGCCACAATCTTACACCCAGGGCAACAGACATTTCATATCGTCATGGAGGTCTCAAAAGCGACATCGGATCCCGAACCAGGATCGTTAATGCTTGAGAAGAAGACATCTTTCGAATCCCAACAAACAACAAGGGTCATTCTCATATTTGACAGCAATGATCGAGAGAATCCCAACAACTGGTCCAAGGTATGCGGTTCCTGTATCAACAAAGGACTCCAAGTACTGACAGATGGTAGGCCAAGAAGAGATTTGTGGTGTTTACCCTCACCTTGACATTATTCAACAGCACGCTCTCTTCTTCCCTCCCAGCCAATGCCATGTCTCCCATGGCCGCTGAGTTCGGTATTGATGATACACGAGGGAACCCACAGCTGGCACTTCCTATATCACTTTTCCTCGTAGGATACGTCTTCGGGCCTCTCCTCTTTGGGCCTCTTTCAGAGCTCCAAGGCCGCAAATACGTTCTCCAAGTGGCCTTCATCGTCTACATCCTCTTCACTCTTGCTTGCGCTCTAGCGCCGAACTGGCCTTCAATGCTGGTCTTCCGGCTCATGTCAGGTATTGTCGGCAGTTCGCCCAGCACACTTGGCGGCGGCATCATTGCAGACATACACAGCGACCTGACTCAGCGAGGCAGAGCGCTCACATACTACTACACAGCGAGTATCTGTGCGCCGTTGATAGCTCCAACAATAGCCGCCTACTTGGCCCCGATCTCTTGGCGATGGGCTTATTGGTTCAGTCTCATATTTGCAGGCGTGACAATCATTCCGTTGGCATTCTTACCAGAGACCTTCGGGCCTACCATTCTTGCCCGGCGTGCGAAAAAGATCCGGCGATCTGCAGTGAAGACTGGCCAGGGCAACGTTGAGACGTATGCCGCGATTGAACTTGAAGCAAAAGGCTGGCGCAACCTTATGAGTGTCGTGCTCATACGGCCACTGCATATGCTCTTCACGGAGCTGATCGTCGCTGCAACGGCTACATACATCGCGCTAGCTTACAGCGTGTATTACATGTTTTTTCAGACATACCCTATCGTCTTCAAGGGCATCTACGGGATGTCAAACAAGAAAAGCAGCTTCATGTACTTACCCATTGCAGGAGGAATCTGCCTTGGCCTGGTGATATTCTTTCTATGGGATGCCTACTACAGACGTTGCAAAAAGGCCGATCAGACCTGGGCACAGAAGAATGAGTACAGCAGATTGCCTCTGGCATGTATGGGTGGGCCTCTTCTAGCAATCTCACTCTTCTGGGCTGGCTGGACCGCACGGTCCAGTATCTCGGGGGTGTCACCCATGATAGCAGGAATTCCGTTCGGAGCTGCTCAGCTTCTCATCAGTATCGCTCTAACGACTTACCTCGGAGATTGCTACGGAGTGTACTCGGCATCGGCCATGGCTGCGGGAACGTGCCTACGAAATCTGGCTGGTGCAGGATTATGTATCGCTGCAGCGCCGATGTACACCAAACTTGGTGTTGGATGGGCTTCAACGCTTCTTGGTGTTGTGAGCGTCTTCATGTGTGCTATCCCGTTCATCTTCATTCGATACGGCAATACCATTCGACAGCGAAGCAAGTTTTATCAAAAGCTAAAGGCAGAGATGGAATCATCACAGAGCGAAGCAGACAGTGATTGAGGGGGGCTAAAACGACACATGGTATAAATAAAATGATAGATCCGAGTTCACATATTAAATATAATGACTCTGAATAAATAACATCGATACTGCTCCGACGAGACTCAAGTGACTGAGTTATGAATAGCCTAAGATAGTTCTAGCCAAAGTGCCTGTACCCCCTTCACTGGGTAATCCTTTCCAAAGGCCAAAGCCATGATACCGCCGCACAAACCTCAGGTTCTCATTATGATGCTTACTTGGAGACTTTGTCAAAGACACCCTCAAGCCAGCCTAATGTCTCCTGGGCAAGCTGATTCTCCGCCCCAATGGCACAATGAACCCCAGATCCCAGCTCCGTCTTGAACAGAAAGTAGTGCGCCTGCTTTCCAAAAGCCCTTGCCATCTCCTCTGGCTGTTCCGGAGCAGTCATATCATCTTGGCCCGAGGCGACAAATACGGGACATTTGATTTTGGCCAGGCTCTGCTTATCAAGGTTGAACTCCCCCACCATGGTCAACCACTTGAAAGGGCTCTTGGTGTTCCATGCCCACATTCCTTGGTTGATTGGCCAGCTCAGAGCAGTTGGGAGCTTAGGATTTTTGAGAAGGCTATAGATCTCCTCATCAAAGGCAGTGCTGTTGCCTGAGAGGAAGAGCTTGGTCAAAGCTGGAGGAAACTGCTCAAGAATGGAGCGTTGAAGGTTAAGCATCCCGTCGATCGCAAGAACAGCCGCCAATCTGTGTTCATGTGTCGCAGCCAACGGCGCAAGAAGTCCACCAAACGACATGCCAATGAGTGCGACTCGGTCAGGGTCGACGTCATGTCGACTACGAACATAGTCGACAACTGGGGTGACTGCCTCCCACCACTCGGGCATGAAGCCTAGATTCTGCCGTCGACGTACTGTCGCTTGTCCTGGCCCTTCATATGTGATGCAGTTCCAGCCGCGCTGGATGATCTCACGACAGTTGCTATGGTAGAGAGCCTCCTGAGACCCATCGTATCCAGTTCCAACAATGACTGTAGGAATCTTCTTGCCATATCCAAGGCGTTTCCCAGCGGGGAGTTGAGCATCCCCTGGGTAAAAGTATGCCGGAACAGTAAACTTGGTTGCCTTCAACTCGACAAAGGTCGGAGACTTGGGGAGAAGGTTGACGGCCTTTGTGAAGCTTGCGTTCTGTTTCTGCCAGAGGATGTTGATGCGAGGATCAGACTGATTCCCGTGTAAGAAAAAGTCGGCACCTCTGTAGTAGGATGAGGACCGGAAGTAGGCTGAGCGAGCAGAGACCCAGTCCTTCTTCTTCTCGGCAGTAACAGCTTGTTCATGGATTTTGTCGGCAAGAAACTTGAACTCGTGATACCAACTCTCGGGATTGTTGGGCTCGATCACAGCAGCTGCTCG
Source organism: Fusarium fracticaudum (assembly GCA_003353625.1). Lineage (NCBI taxonomy): Eukaryota > Fungi > Ascomycota > Sordariomycetes > Hypocreales > Nectriaceae > Fusarium > Fusarium fracticaudum. Next base: position 821,502 of record PDNT01000011.1, on the reverse strand, counting down.
GAGGACCTCCCCTGTGGCACTACCACCTTCATTGGCCAGAGAAAGGTATTCGCTGAGGATGAATGAGAACTCGGTGTCATTACTGAGCTGGAACATGGACGTGGTGGTGTTGGAAATGGTGACATTTGGAGGATATGCTTCGGCATCATGAGCATTTGTGACCTATTTGTCTGTCAGCATAATTAAAAATTAGAGGGCATGTTGGGGGGATTACTGCAAGGAGAGTGCCCCATGCTATCATGCAAGGGAAGGAGAGCATCCTGAATACGATGACGATAGTATTGAATGCGAAAGTTATTGGATGATGTGAGTGGTTTCTTGTCTATGGAAAGAAAGACTGGTTCTCCAGCATCATGACTTCTTAAATGTCATTCATCTCGGCGGCCTCTTCCTACAAAACGACGTCGTGATGTTAGACATGCTCGAATGGGTTACTTGTTTAGGCCTTCAGTCCCATGTATCTCTATTCTGAGCAATTCTCAAGGGTATAGTTATCATAAGGCTGAGATTGGTCTCGAATGAGATACTGTATTCGGACAAGCGAGTATGCGATGTTCATGAGCCGTGCTTACATGCTAGGAACAGTCTTACATAGTGCCGATATAACCGAGTAAGAAGAATGATCAACCTACGACCAGAGTTTTGACTCACATTCAATAGGCGATCTGTCATATTGATCCCAGCTAGTTGCAATTTACTATGTGACGTTGGTGTAGATTGTGCTAGTCTGTCCCCGTGGCTAGGCCATTTCAGCAGTTCGACAGGCAAGATGTGAACTTGGCTAGCCAACGCGGAGAACAAAAAGAGAAACATGGTCAAAAAGACAGGTTCTTGTCGGTGGAGAGGCTCGAACTCTCGACCTTTGGATTACTCTGATCTGGGACCAAATCACGCTTCTTGCTATGAGACCAACGCTCTAACCAACTGAGCCACACCGACAGTGCTTCGAGTGGGTTGGATGCCCACTCAATTCGTTGGCGGAGAGCGAAAGAATTGCCGTACAAGACTTGGCTTGACAAAGTCGAAGCTGATCAATCATGGACAGCATTGATAGGTGGCAGAGATATCATCGGGGCTATTGAGCCGAGTCGCGCCTCAGCAGACGGGTATATTTGCCCCGGTATCCTGGGCGTAACAAGCCTGCGTCATCCAGCCTGCAAACACAATCAGCGACGAGTAACTTCTCAACTCTAAAGAATTAAAGATCCGATCCCTCCTACAAGCTCGTTATTGCTTTGGAGTCGACTGACAAGCTTGACCAGGACCTTGAAACGCTTTATGGAGTTCTTGATGTTCCCTTCTCATCTGGTTCTTCAACGCTAGACACTTTCTAGTCAAGCAGATCAGACCCACAGGCAACTAGCGAGGGGAGCAAAAAGAGAACATGCGGTTTGTGTGGATCGAACACACGACCTTCAGATATCGAATGATAGTGATTGAAGTTGAACTTCAGTCTGACGCTCTCCCAACTGAGCTAAACCCGCTGTTGGTATGCCGAGATTTGACTGGGAACATAGCTGACTCCTGGCCAAGCACCACGGACACTTAGGCTTTGCAGCATTCGCTGATTCTGTCAAGTTTGTAGAATCGATTTATCATATGGTAATGAGGGGAGTTCCAATGATAATTGAGTAGGACAGCCAACCAGAATTCTCTGGGATGGTGGCGCGAGCGGTTGATGTTGGTTTGTCTTGCTGCCACTAAAGTGGCGAACCCGTTTGAGTCCAAGCTCAAGGGCTAGAAGGGTAAGTTTTTGTTGAATGCTGACAAAGTCAATTGGCATATCGTGCCTTGAACAATGAAGCCGTCTCTGTATTGGACTTAATGCAGTGCTGGCATATTATTATTCACCGTTGCTTGATCTTGGACAGGTGGTATTATAAAAACAAGTACGTTTTGCTGGTTGGTGATGTAATCGAGGTGATTGCGGTTGTTCAATTCACTATGTGGCTAGCAATGAGTTCAAGGAGGATCACAACCCTTGCCTACACGTCTGACAAATCGCATTGGCTTACTGTTAGTCCATTAATTAAGAGTTTCTGATATTCTGTTACTGATAGTGAAGACGGCAAAGAGACTCAAAGCAAAGATAACGCGGGTTAACAGTAAAGAGAACAAGCTGTGGGATCAGCAACACGCTGTCGATATAGGCCAAAAGACATCCTCAGTCCTGTACATACGACCAAAGGTAGTTGAAAATACGGGATCCCGTCCGCTCTCCCATAGTCAAGCAACTAACCGGCGGATTAGTAGTTGGGTCGGTGACGACCAGCGAATCCCCGCTGTTGTATGTTTTTGTCGGTTGCGTCCCTGACCTGTCTTTCTTTTTTGCTGCTGGCAAATGTGCGGTTTGACCGTGCTGAGCAAATTTTGGAGCGCTGGCTGATTGTCTGCCGTGCTGATGTAGCTGAAAGCAGCTAACAGTTGCAGGGCAAGTGGTGCTAACCACATGACGCACACCAACCTACATGGGCGAGTGAGGGACAATGTACCAGACATACAGCGAGTGATGCATTGTAATGATTCAGTGTGAAAAGAATAATGAGAATTAATTGTGCTTACAAAAGACGTCGCTACTTGAAGCCTTTCGATTGCCTGGCTGCTGGGCTCCAGGTGCTGGCTCTGTTACCTCTAGCGACCTTGCAAGATGCTGTGTTGACAGGAGAAGGAAATGTACCTTTTGCGTTGATGGCTCTTGAGCGCCGCCGTAAGAAGCGCTTGACCGCAAATACAGGGGTTATCACCCGATGGCCCAGAGTGTTATCGCACTGATGAGCTGGCTTATCGGAGGTACCAATTTGTGGCTGGTCAATTCGACAGCGATTTGAAGGCACCACTAATGTTAGAGGACACGCCATGTCACTCAGCACGAGAGCACCTGCAACTGCACCTGTCGGATCGCGTCGCTTTAGATCATGCGCGACTGAACACAGACACTCGTTATCAACGTGTGCCTAGTTTGAATATCGCCAACGTAATTATTCTGTTCAAGTGGCAGATTGAGAGCTGGACGTGACCTAGATAAACCACGGGACAGGAACATCGCACTCGACAAACTGCAACCAATCGACACGCTGGCTAGCTTTTCCAATACTCCGAAGATCCTGATGTTTCCAGATACCCTCGATAACATCTCGTAGAACTTTGATATTGCCGATGCTTCTCACAATCTCCATTCTGTCGAGGGTATGCAGAATGCTGACGCGGTCTTGCTCATCGACTTCACACGCTATGATAAACACAGGCCATGGACTAGTTGCAACACCTAGACTTCTCAAGACTCCCAGGGCTTGTTGTACGTAAGCCGGCCGCGTCAAATCGTCCTCCGCGATGGGATGCACGCGCTGGAGATAGAGCAGTGTCGCTAGGCGATACAACTCAGCGATGGCCAGAATGCGATGCGCTCTCAAGCTGTCAGAACTCTCAATGGGAGCAAGTAACTGTCTGAGGTTGTAAAGCTTCATTGCCAAATCGCACCTTTGCAGCGTCGATGTACTCGGACAATCATGTTCGGAGTGCAGTCTCATCCTGTTGATCTCATCAACGATCTCAAGCACCTCAACAGAACAGCCCAAGGACCCCACGATCTGGGCTAGAGTCAGAAGGCTGCGCGTAAGAACGGGGGCACTTACGAGAGACTTGTCACCACTAAAAGCGTAGAGAGCGGACGCTGAGATGGGACCAGAGTTTTCGTTAAGTCGCCATGATGGACGGTTGAAAGTAGCCAAAACCTCGTGATATAACCACCATGTAAGCAGAAAATCTGAGCTTGAATCGGACGTATCTGTAAAGCGCTGTCGCCTTATGATCTCCTTCGCTCCTTTCAAGTGGATGTGCCAATTGTGCTCTTCTCTATCAAAGACCTGTGAAACGTCAGTCATGATAGCCAAATGTCTGGTCATACGGACATCATAAACACAAAGCATCATTACTGCTGCAAGCTGAACTTGACTGGTCGATGTGCTATTTGACCTCGTACTACTTGTGAGGGACATTGACAAGTTCCGGACGGCTTTGAGTTTGAACGACATTGCATCAGCTATCGAGTTTGAGTAATGAATCATTGCCACGGCTATCATTGCATTCAGCAATGCAAGAGCTGAAGTATCTTGGCTTGATAAAGCCATGGGCAATAAAGTCGAACAAAAGCCATTTTGAGCTTGAGTTGTAGAGATCATTGGAGATATAATGTTTTGATCTGATACCGTTAGCTAATATCCAAGGGAAAAGGAGAACATCACACACAATAACCGAGAAGCATTCCTGCACGATCGAGCAAGGGGCCATGAAGTGTGAGACTGCGTCGAGGTCGTTGTTGGAGGAGATCCACAAATAAATGGCCATTACCCTTGGAGACAGAGATATCAACATCTGATAAGGATGTGTTCAAGAAGTATTTGCCATAGTGAACCGATTCTGAAAGTGTTGGCGGGGGCCGATGCTCAGCAGGATCACGTTTTCTCCGCCGCCCATCATGACGATCTGGCCAGAGAAGTTGAAGGCCATACCCAAGACATTTTCTTTGGGTCCGAATACAATTATTACATCTTGGAGTCGTCCTATCACAGCCGATCTTACGCCCTACACTTGTGAGTTTGGAGATCATCATAGGATACGATATCTTACGTTTGCAGGTCAAACAGCTTTGTTTCGGTAGCATCTCCGCCTTACCTTGCAAAAATGAGTCTCACTGATAATCGCAAGTTACTTTCTGAGACGATAATCTGAAACCTTGAACGAATTGACAGTTTGTTCCAGTATCTTGTCACTTCATGTCTCGATGTGTAGTGGAAGCAAGTCAGCGGGGTCCAGAGGATGATGTGTCAGCCGCCAATAATCGCCATATTCGTAACTGAACCAAAACAGGCAATTGTACCCTGGATTTCATAGTGCCCGATAAGTTCAAGGTTAGTGCAACATGAGTTGGAAATATAGGTACTGACTGAATTCATGAGAACGGCTATAGTTACTCTGAAATCCTCGGTTCTAAAAGGCCATTGACAAGTTGTGCGATTAGATATTTGAGAAAACGAGCGACTATAAGCGCTATCATAAAACCGTACCCACGCATGATCCAAGCCTCCAGAGAGATTAAATTCTCCTGGGCCATGATGTTATAACCCTTGGATACGGCGGAAAGAGAAACCAGCATTTCGAGATCTCGCCTCGTCACTAATCCACGACGACATGCTTTGCAACCTTCTCGTTGACCTTGAGGCTGAGCAGGTCAGGACGCGCATAATGCCCAACAACATCAATGAAAGCCTTGGGCTTGTCAATATCTCTCAGATTTACCACAGCCGTGATGATGCCCTCTTCGCCATCACCGATAGGCTCTGCAAGTGGCTTGCCGTCGGGCCCAAAGATCATCGAGAATCCACCACCCGGCTACATCCACAGTCAGCTGTCTGTTCATCTTCAAGGGAGGTTATCTTACTATTTTGGTAACGGGATTACCTATGAGTCCATTCCGTTCCAAGTTCTTTTCGGTGAGAACCTGTGAGGCCACAGCGACAAAAGTTGCCCCCTCGATGGCCATGAACTGACTTGCGCGATAGCTCGCTTCACCAGTCTCGTGATACAGCCAAGCAATCTTTTCGGGGTCTGGCATTTCAAACTCAGCTGGCCAACTGGCGATGTGTATTTGCACACCCTGCGCATATTCGTTATATCGGAGCAATGGCTGTAAATGCTCCCAGCAGTTCAATGCGCCAACCTTTCCGAACTGGGAATCAACGACGACTTTGAGCGATTCGGCTTGACCTTCGCCCCAGATGGTTCGTTCTACGTGAGTTGGCTTGATCTTTCGTCGATGATGGATGATTTCCCCATCTGTATCGATGAATGATTGTCCCATGTACAGGCTTGCTCCATCTCGCTCACTATAACCGAGAACGACGAGCATACCTGCTTTCTTGACAGCTTGTTGGATTCTCTTCATCTGGGGCGAGTCTCGGCGCATTGAATTGGCCATGTACTCGTGGATCCAGCCCCCATTGTTGATGACTGGCGACGTCCACATTTGCCTGCATAGCCCTGTTAGCACCATGTCTATGTAGCATAAGAAACCTTGCTTGACATATTCTGATCATACCATGGATAACCAGGGATCCAAACTTCAGGAAACCCAAGTACTTGGACTCCATCGGCGGCAGCTTTCTCGATGAGGGAGATAGTTTTATCAACACTTCCTTCCAGGTCGAGCCATACAGGCTCTGCTTGCACGGCACCGACTTTGACAGTTTGGTCCATGATATAGATGTAGGTAGAGTAAATGTTGCTATTACAGGCTGAGGAGAGACAAGGTTCAGATGGGCCCTGTCAATTTTCCATGTTGATACTAGGACGAGGAGGGCTCATTTATACATGGCCAAAGGGTTCAGCTTTGGAGACTCCATGAAAATGAATGCTTCATGACGATAGGTCGTGGGAGTAAATTGCCGAGATCCGTGTACACAGATGACCCAAGGAAATAGTTTGCGATCTCTAGCGCAATAGACAACGTGTCGTTAACCCCTTTGCTCTAAAACAAGCAACATAATCCACTAACACGACACATGTGTTATCGGATTCTGATTACTTATCTTGTTCATGGCCTATTTTGGACATGAAAGCCGGCATCTAGCCTACTAACCTACTAACTAACTACTTGCTGCTACCCCGCATGAGCTAATGGCCACGCATGTTCGCAAACTCTTGCCTCACGATTTTCACTAATGGGTCTTCGATTTAGTCGAATTGAATGCAATGACTAACATATGTGCTACGAAGGAGCGCACCCGGCAGCTGTGACTGACACTATGTATCCGGGAGGGCGCCAGTATTGCTCTCGATTCGTAACACTTCATATACCATCAGCATCGTCTTTCTGCCCAATTTATGCCGCTGGCGGCATAAGCGCATCTACATCTGGACCCCATCCATCATCATTGGAGATAGTGATAGTGTTATCAGATCCCTCCTTGAGATCAAAGAAACCCCGACTGAGTCCAGTCTGCGAAAGATGGCTGGTAGACAAGAACGCAAGCTTCTGAGATTCGCCATTGACGTTGACCGTAGCATATCGTGATCCGGTATCGCCATTTCGGTACTTGGCGTTGATAGTAGCTGTACCTCCAGAGCTCTTAATGTTCTTAAAAGTAAGGGTGCCTTTCTTATCACCTCCGATGTAGCCGACGGCTTTACCGCCACTGCATTCGCTACATGAGATGACTCTGGCATCATTGGCTATGGTTGCAGTCTCACCCTCGATCTTTGTCATCTTTGTCTCGGACCAAGTTCCCTTCGACAGGTTCGGTGACCATGAGTCGTACCAACTGAGTGTAACTTTGCTGCCATCAACCTTGAGCGGAAGCCAGACGTAGGTGCTAGCAGCGAGGTTTGTAGAGACCCAGCGATCACCGATGTAGATAGCATTGCCGTTGCCAAGAGGTTGGATGTAGCTGGTCTGGCTTTGGTAGGTATTAGATCCAACAGGTGCGAACGTGGTCCAGTTGGACCATGGACCAGACAGTGACTTGGCGTAGCTGTAGATCTATTGGGATGTTTCGTCAATAAACGTGAAGTATAGTCGGGTTATGAGGGCCGCTTACATTATCATTGGCATTCCAGCCGGTCAGATGAGAGCCAAAGATGAAGTAGTATCCGTTTTGCTTCAACATAGCTGGAGACTCGGCAAAGTACTGCCACTCATATGTAATCTCAGTGACGTTGAGGTAGTCGTCTGACAATGCCATGATTCGCGTTCCATACTCTCGCTGTAACTTGATCAGTTCCTGTCCTTTATCAAACTGCACAGTGAAAAGCTTACGTCTTCAGTCATGAGATATGCAGACCCATCATCATCCTTGAAAAGTCCCATGTCGCGACTTTGCTTACCAAGAGGTCTGAAACTTCGTTGATATGTATACTTGCCGCAGACGCTATCACCAGTTGCGATACCAACACGCGCATCCTTGTAGTCAGGGCTGTCGATGTGCATGTAAAGAACATATTTCTTCGTTTGGTCGTTGTAAATGACCTTGGGTCTTTCAACGATGCGGTTGGGGCCGAGGTCGCCTGCTTCGCTGGTGCGGGAGAGGAGCGCGCCTCGGTATGTCCACTCGACGAGATTGGTGGAGGAGTAACAGTTGACGTTCTGGAAGTATGTTCCGTCGGTCTTGTCCTCTCCGATCATGTAGTAGGTTCCATCAACCTCTCTTGGAAAGTCAGAGTCAGCTCCCTGTTCGACAAGATAGAACGTGATACTTACATCAAGCCATGGCCGTGAGCTTGGACATGCTCACCAGTGTTGGTCTTGGTAAAGTGCGGTTAGCAAAGCATTCATGCATCGATATTTGGGTTGACTTACAGCTGTCCATGTTGCTCCGGACACGATGTCAAGAGAAGCCTGAACCGTACTGGCTGCAAGCACAGCGAGAAGAGTCGAGACGAAGCGAGGCATATTGCGATCTGGTATGGGACCTCTTCGAAGAGCTTAGTTGCAGTTCTTGGAGCTTGATTAGGACCAACTTTGAGGACCAATGTTCTTATTATACTTCGCCCCGGCTCAATTCTCTTTGCGGTATGCTCGGACGCCGGCGAGACATGGCCCGATGTGAAGAATATCTTTTCTGGGGTAAGTCTCCGTTACTTTGCACTCGACTCCCTCTTAGCTCAACTCGGGTATTCGGTATTTGGAAGCAGTTTAAGGTTATATGATCGGCATTGCAATTTCCTTCATTGGTTTCTTTCATATGCGCACCAATTTGGAGACCTTGGTTCAATCATGGGAACCTTCCTTTGTGAGTACTTCACATGATCTGCCGGCCCATTTGCGGGGCCGACGTAAACAAGGAGTGAAAGGTCTGGGGTAATCGACAGGGGGAGATCGAGTAATGGCCCGGGGATATCGGAGCCGGGAAGAACATATCCTTGTTCCAACGTTACTTGAGCCAAGGCTTTTGCACCTCGTGGTACATGTTGCATCGGACCATCGACGGAGCAATGGCATGCTGAATTCGCCATATCAACTCTCCTACCATGTCGCAAATCCAGCCTAACAGATGGAATGGTTCAGTCGAGATTCGTGGCAACCTGCAGTCAATGATACGACCTTTACCAAGGGCTCGAAATTATACATGGAGGGTAATGGGAACTGTTGAACTTGCGAAAGGCCACTACTAACGATGGTGCACTAGATCGTCCTCGGAAGAATGGCGAACGCCTCCCATCATTTCTTGCTTCTTCAATAAGAACGAGTATTGCGAAGGTATAACGTTGTAGATTAACCAGACTCTTGTAGATCTATATACATATCGTCCAACAACCTTCTACATCACAGCTCCCCGCTGTCTAAACGTCAATTACCTTTGCCTCATTCTGGTTCATAGTCGCCCGAACCGTCTCAGCAGTCCTGGGCTCCAGCGACTTCTTAACAGGATTAGGGGCATCAAAGACCTCATTAAGCTCCTCCAGCGTCCGGTCCTTCGTCTCTGGAAAGAAGAAGAAGATAAACGCGGCCTCAAGCAGATCCCAGAACACGAAAACAAGATAGAAGTAGTAACCAATCTTCTCAAAGGCTGGCCCCGAAGAGTAGGCTAGAACGAGGGAAATACAGCTGGAAGCCCAGTTGCCCAGTGCTGTTCCCTTGGCTCGTGTCGAGGTAGTGAGTGTCTCAGCGATATACATGCTTTGCTGGGCAGTCCATCCAAGTGAAAATACGACACCAAAGAGGAAGACGAAGGCGATGGTGGTATTGGCTGCGTTCTTGTTGCTTGCGTCATCAACAGCCATCTTGGATGTTCCTGTAATGACGGCAAAGATGACTGAACAGAAGAGGATGCTGTAAATGAGAAGAGGTCGACGGCCAACACGATCAGTCAGGCGGGCACCGATGACCGAGCCAATAAGTCCAAGAACGCTGTTGGTGGCGTTGAGGGCAAGAACAAGCTTCTCATCTTTGATACCAGCTGTGTTCATCATAGCGACAAGGTAGTAACTTGACAGTGAGTTACCAGATGCTTGACCCATGATCGCCATACCGAGAACACAAATAAGACGTCGCTTGTTGCTGTGCGAGTTCCAGAGTTCACGGTAATCCCACCATCTCTTGTCTGAAGCCTCAGTCGAGATCTGGGCCATCATCTCCTTCATCTGAAGTTGGACAATAGGGTGGTCGACTGATCCTTCGCCGTGATACTTGGCGAGGATGGCGGCAGCTTCATCGTGCTTATCATTGGCGATCAACCATCGGGGCTGTTACTTGGTCAGTAAGTGAGAGGTGATATTGGCAAAGAGACTTACAGATTCTGGGAGGAAGAACGCAAAGATTGCGACAACACCAGAGGTGACAAGCTGAATCCAGACTGGGACTCTCCACCCGTCGTTGCCTTTGATGTAAGCGCTGCCATAGGTTGCCCAGCCAGCGATGATAGCTCCAACAGGCCACATGCAGTTGTAAAGACCGGTAAGAGTACCTCTCCACTAAACTCTTGTCAACAACCTTTCCGTAGGCTTGGCAATGCTGCTTACCTTGGGGTGAGCAAGCTCGCTGACGTAGGTTGGGGCAGCGATACAGCAGTACGAGACACCAAATCCGAGGAGGAACCGACCACCCATGAACTGAGGCATGGCTTTCGCGGTTGCCCTTCGTCATAGTTAGTGCTGTCTGCAGATATTTGATGAGTAACTCACTGAACACAAGTACCGATGATGATGATGAGAGAACCAGTGAACATTCCAGCGCGACGTCCAAAGCGATCAGTGGTGAAAGGGACAGTCGGAGCTGCAGCAATGCTGCCAACATTGTAGATCATGAAAACAATGCCAGTCGCAGAACCATCAGATTTCCTGTAGCTGGTCAGTCAAATGTCACTCCCCACAAGATGAGTACGATCCTACATGTCAAAAGTTCGTTGATAGGACTTCATTCCGTTCAAGCCACCCATCAAACTGCCATCATAGCCATTGAGACAACCACAGCAATACGCCACGAAGAGAACAGCATAGAGCTGAAACATAGACGGTGTCCATGGTGAGAACTTGTTGTTCTCAACTTCGTGCGCAATTTCAGTAGCGAGTATCTCTGGGGGCAAGTCATTGGTCAGATCGCGATGGAGTACATCGGACTTCTCAAGCTCGTCATGCTTCTCAGACATGGTGTTGTTGACCTTATGCAGATGTCTTTGGAAAGTTGAACGACCCAATGGATGGGAACAAGCATCAATGGGAGACTCAAGAGGAGGGAAGAGATTATCTCATGCGAGGTTAAAACCTCTTATATAGATGATGATCCCAGAATGGACTCATGTTTCCGAGTTAGCTGTTCGTAGCCAACCGACCGGCAAATCGGTCGGGGCTGTAGCCGAAGATCACCGGTCGTTTGCGAAAATTACCTAGGCATGACTCGAGAGGGTTCGGTTCGTGAATAAACTCATTGATAAAACCTGGGGTAGAGGCAAGGAACCAGCATCAATGGCTCCGGGGAGTCTGCGGGGAAACTTCTTAAACTTGATAAAGATCGACAAAACGCTCTGAACTTGGCGAGTCGACTCCGGCTCCGACATCCCCGATGGAAGCGCTCCAATTGATTTGGGGGCGAGTGGAGAGGGAGAGTCACACGAGAGCGAAGACATGCCAGCCTCTTCCGATTCACACTCATGCGATGCCTTTTGAGCAAGGGTTGCTAGCTACTGAGTTGGAAGAAATCATTCAGGACGGCTAAGACTTCAGGGCATTCAACGTGGCAAAAGAAAGATCGGAGTCAATTGGCATTTTGCAACATAAACAAAAATAATTGACAAGACTGGGATTCGAACCCAGGCCCCTTTCGAGACTGCGAATCGTTACTAGTTCGAATCGAACCTGAACACAGCGCCTTAGACCGCTCGGCCATCTTGCCTTGTGATTGGATAACAAACTGACGGCTTCAAGTGAATGATGAACAATGCGACTGCACGCAATGGCAAAGCATCTTTCATTCTCATCGTTCCTTGAACATGTGTCAAAAGATGCACAAATCTACAGCGACAGTCGATTGGTCAACAGCCAGCAGTCAAAATGCTAACTGGTAAACGAACAAGTAGGGGAGGACTCAGAATTGAGGATCCTGATAGGGAGAGGTGTCGAAGAACCAGCAATTATATGGATACATTCACAGCTTTATTGCATTGCGGTGGCAGAAACTCAATGAACCCCAAAGCTGTCCATCACTTACCAGAGGATGATAGCTCTAAAAGCTACACTTATAAGCTGTTGATATCAAGTATAAATACTACTCCTCCTCCTCCTCCTCTCCTCCTCCTGCTTGTTCCCCTAGTAATATACCAAGAAAACCTTCACTATGGCTTACCGACAGGACGATCATGGCCGAACACCGCTCGCATCTGACAGCCAGGCCAACAATGATGCTGCCTACGAGGATTACATGAGACGCTACCGAGCCCGAAATCCCAACTCAAACTGGGAACCCAAGACCCGAAGGGTGGTTGGGCCAATGTATAACCCAACGCCATGGCTATTGCCTACTTCCCCTGAACACCCTCTCACTCCTTTCCGCGAGTGGCACTTTGATCCTTTTGTAGTTTCTGATGGAGACCGCGTTGTGCCGAGATCACCCATACCACATGCATTCCCAAGAGTCGAACCTCAAAGAAGACTACACCCTGACGAAAGCCCGCAGTTGGAATACGTTACCAGTGAAGGATACAGGCAAGTCGAACCAGGTACTCGTTCGGGAGCTAACCAACAGCACTACTCAAGGGGAGCGAACGAACAGCGGCAGGAAAACGAGCGTAGGTTTTTGAGGGATGTACAATTCGAAGTTGGCAGGAATAATGGATATCCTCAGGTTAGCAGAGGCTATCAGGTCGACAGAAGAGAGCCTCGAGATGCCAGAATGTACCCTAATGCTACTGCCCGGGCTCCTATACCTGATAAGTGGACTGCGACACCAGAAGCAAGGGAGTGGATGGACAATGTACAACGGGAAGTGAATCTTCGAGGATCATACGTTAGATTCCCAAGGAGTAGTTTCAGTGGGAGACGTTTCTAGCCACGATAACCTCTCTGATATTTAGATCAGTGACAGTTCACTTCGTAGTTTAGCATACCAATAGGCACAATTTACCGAGTCAATTTATCACGCATCGCAAAGTAGAACTAGTCCTTATGGGCTTGTGAACTGAAATCTATCGTAAGATAAGGTAATATGAAGTTTACATGACATTTACAGCCTCAGAGATACACGCCGAAGTAACTGTACATCACGCAACACACAGGGTGAGTAAAAGTTGCGACAAGTGAATCAACCTCTACTCGGGGCGCTCCGTTTTGGTCCCTGATTGAGTGACAGAAAGTGAAACAAGCACAATTATAGACTCCAATCCACCTAAAATAAGAACAGTCTTACTTTGGATGCTAGTTCTGAAGATTTGGATGTGATTGACCCCTAACTCACTAGAAAGCGCAGATCCAGGGTAAGTAAATTACTTGAAGCCCACGATATTTGAGGCACAACAGAAGGGCTCACACATTAGTCAGAAGGACTGGAATGTTCATGCCTGGAATCAATCTCGATAGACTTGCAATCCCAGATACCGGAAGCAGTTTGCATTGGATATAATTCATTTGCGTTAACGACTCTTCACGTGTTAGGTTATGCCGTCGCGCTCAGGAAACACCCCCACCCACAATTTGGTTCACCAGAAATTATCCACTGAAGCGCAAAAACATCCCTACCCGACATCACATCTTTATTTAAGGCCGACCGACATCCTCGCCTGTGTCGTTATTAAACTTACAATTTTCAAGATTCTCCCCTCAAGCGCGATCGTTTCAATGCAGTTTTACCACCTACCTTAGGTTGCAATTGTTGGTTATTGTTGATGACTAACGGTCGCGAGGCCAAGATTTCTGCTGCCAGCATCGCTGAAGCAACCTCCTCTTTCCAACGTGCAACTGTCAACCAAGGCTCAGAGCCGCACTAATAGCCACAATCATCAGTCCGCACCAAAATGAATCACTTTCGGTTTCTGTCTCTGCAACTCGTCTCCTTTCTCGCACCTCCGTGATCAGGCAACTCGACCTGGCTTGTCCCAGCGCCGACGCCTTGCCAGCAACGCATGAACTTTTTATCGCCTGCAGCACCGTGAACGCAGTACATTTTACCTCGAATCAATCGGACGTCATTTATAGCCTTGATGCCGCATTCTCCGCCAGCTGAAGTTCTCCCTCTCGCTTGCAATCATCGCCGCCAGACAACCTTTGCGTCGGCCAGCGTCAATCTTGCATTGTTTGCACAACCAACCTGCTTCCTACGCCCCGACGTATACCGTTTCCTCGAATCCAGACTTCAACATGGTCGTACAATCCGTCGCAAAACGAGCAGCTTCCGTAGCGCCGCAAGCATGCCTACGGCCGACCGTGGCTATCTGAGCCATCCCAACAGGCCCATTGTGAAATGACGCCGCAGAATACATGCTCTGACTTGGAAATGGCCCTCCGCTTTATTCCAACGCGATCTCCATGCTTTCAAACAAGATCAATAGCTCCCGTTGTATTCCTCAACTCTAGCCCACGTGTTTTCGCAGCCCTTGCAACACCACAGAGGCCTGCTCTCTTCTGAAGAGACGCTCGCGAGGCACATCGACTCGAAGCCATGATCATGACAACTGCAATGAGAAGAGGCGACCGGAACACCGCTGCGTAGTACGGCCGGCTCTCGATTGAGATGGGCCAACAGCTCCCCGCATATCGACATAACGATGGCCAGGAGCCCAACACGAAATCTCTGGCCGTTGAAGGATTAGAAGCTCGAAAACTTTGTGTTTCCACTAGCACCTCGTTGCTGCCCACCGAAGCGAAGCCACGAGCGCCGACATAAACTACGATGCTACACCCTCCGCCTTCGACTCCATGACACAGCACCCGACCGGATCTATTATCATGTTGTCGCTGCGGCGGAGACTCGGCGGCTACAAGTCGTTTCGCGGCTTGGCTTCATGCAGTGACTCGACTCTTGCCATTACCGTCAATACTGCTTGCATATTTGCAAGTTGCATTGCAGGTATAGAGTCCTGCAGCCTGTGTCTAGAGCGCTGGAACCCGAGGATTAACACACCTTCGCTGTCGCTTGGCTGATTTGTTTTGGGTCGCTACACAGTTTGCAGCAGCTGACGTGGATCACCTCAACTCTCACGAGGCGAAAGAGACGAACCACATTTCATGAGTTGTGCCCTCGAGATCATCGCCCGCGGCATCTTGATTCATCCTGTGCTCGTCTTGTCGTTGATGTCTTCGCGAGAAGTGGCCTGCTTCATCCCCAGCGCTATGCTGTTGTGATTCACTGTCTCTGAGCCGGTTGCAGTGAACAAAGCCCTCCGAGACGACTTCAACATTATGCCAAGCCGTAAGCGATGCTCATGGTGTCATTACGCTTCTGATGCCTGCTATCTGCCTGGAATGCAGGCCAGCGACTTGTCATCGACTCTTGACCCAAGATGCCTCAACCCTACGAGCACCCGCGCCATCTCTAGCCCAGATGCCGACGCCTGACTTTAAAGCGACTACCTCGAAGTGTTTGCGGCGCTCATGCCTTCGGTTGTTGACACCAAAAGATGACGGGCATGTGGACCGCTTGCTGCTGCCGATTGACTCCGACCAGGCCAACAAAACTTCACTGTCTCCTTGAATCGCTGGGGAGTTCCTCGTTGCTGAAGGCTCGGATGTCAAACGCCCCGGCAATGACCTAGGCATGTGGCGAATTTGCAATCTTGCACAAGTTGTCGAATGTCGTCGGTTGAAGATGGCTAGAGGCTGCCAGACAACTACGTGACTGTTAGGACTCATGTCGACAGGAATACTTCCCTTCGCAACAACTGCCACTGACATTCGGCTGGTTCTTCTCGTCGTCGACCAGTCCCCGGAACGATTCCACTGTGCTTGATGGTGTCTCTCACTATTTGGATCTTGCAAAAGCACTTGGACCCAGCCACCCAGCCATGAGTGCTGCCTGCGACTAGTCGGATCGGAACAATCCTCACTCGCATCGTTATCGCGCATGCTGAACTTACTTTGACGAATTCATGGACCGCCCCCTGCGCCTCAATCCCATCGATGGCCTTGACGTGTCTAATGAACAAAACACCATCTTGATACCGGTGCTTTGTAGCTCGTAGCTAGTCGAATCAAGGAGAGCACCTCACCGCATTTTCAGCGAAGCCAGTAGACATGAATGGACAACCAGTTTTCTGAGCTGAACATGCCGCGGCGACATGGTCATTGCTGCCCGTCTTCTTCGTCTACAAAGATTATATTTCGATTGTAGCGCTCGTGACACCGCCATCAGCATCATCCGCGCCAAGCTATGCTACCAAGGAAGTGCTGATCCCGAAACAGGTGCCATGCACACTGCCGCAATGCGCTGGTTTGTGCTAAAGGCTGCAGGCACCTCCAAAGTCGATTGTCATTGTGCTTCAGATTGACACCGTCGCTTGGAGGAGCTAAGACCTGGAGGTAATCTTCCACACGGGTAGCTGGTTCTTCTAGACGAGCTGTCCGACTCGCATTCATCGCATACCCCAAGATGGGAATACCTCATTCGCCACGACACACCCTCAGGCCCGTTTCTTACAACCCGGTGTTCTCACAATAAAATTTCCGATGGGGAAGAGCAATTGGGTCGTCGTGCCGACGAAGAAGCCGGTATTTCTTCCGGAACTTGGGCATATCCTTCTCGTGGTTCATGATGAGGTTTCGCTTGATTCCTACCCACCAATGGCAATGCGTTTGGTCATACTGTACGGAGCAAATCCACCACGGCGTTTGCAAGCACGGCCAGATAGCGCGTCCCTCAATCGTTTCTCGAACCGCATTCGTGCGGCCGTCAGCATGAACATATTGACGCTCAGAGCACGCAAAAAAACAATATCATCGAGCACAGGCCAGTGGAGGCTGTGATCAGGTCGGGTCGGCCTGTATTCAGCCTTGAGCGACGGGCTGCGACGGTGAAGGGTGTAAACATGCGACCCAACGCCTCCACTATGCAGTTATCATAGGACATCTTGGTCCCTTCATTCTCGTTCTCGAGTGACGAAGTTGTGAATGCGAGTGTGCGGCCAGTGCCCGTTTGTCTCAATTGTCAAAGACGCGGGAGAAGCTCCTCATGAAAACCCCCGACAACCGTGGCGAGCAGAAGGCATCAGCGACGCGCCACATTGATAGCTCTATATGTCGCTCATACGAAAGCTCAATGACAGAAGATTCGGACAGTCGGCCCTTGATTGCATTTTTCCCGATGGCAAAGTTTCTGACCATGTTGCGTTGGACCCAATCACTTCCACCAGATGTCACCAAAGGTCTTTGGCTGTTGAGCCCTTATACATCGGACCCGAATGTACAAGCCGTGATGGTGTCTTCAAATGTGAGCGCTCAAATCGTTCATGTTCGGCTGGGTGCAAGGGAAGCGGTAACAGCGCGTACAGTGTTGGTCACTACTGGGCATTCTACACTTCGGCATGTGCGTAGACCAGACCTATGCAAGAGTTGGCATCTCACTTTGACACTCCGTTTCAGCATCCTACAGAGGATATGATTTGGGCTCCGAACCCCGATGGTCATGATGCCGAAGCTCTTGGAGTAAAATGCGAGAAAAGTCCACCGGTAATACTGGCTGACTTGGCCATTGCCTCTGTCGTGTGTGCTCTCCTTGCAGCGTCGAAGAAGACAGGATGACGCGATTGTCAAATGCGTCGCTCGCGTTGCGATAGAAAGTTGACGCGATAATCCATCTTGTTGCGGATATGAGAACAGCGACAAAAGCTCTGCAGATGCACTTATCGCCCGCGTCCAGTCACGTTCTCGTCAGCCCCCCAAGGTCAACGGACCCCATGGCAGTCATCGCCCTTCAAGTATCCCCGACATCAGCAACTGTCAGTACTGCCTATCCCATCTACAACGTCAAGCACTGACCCATCACTACCAGTCCACGATCGCCAGACATGATGCGCATACGACGACGACCCGACGATGCCCCGACGACGACCGACGAGTTCCGAACGATAGACGACGACCAAGCAAGCTTACACCAACGATGCTAGTACCCTTCACGAACGAGCGAGCGAACGAACGACAAAACAACGAGAGCGACCGACGACAACGATGAACGACGACGAAGCACAGCAACGACTCAGTCACGACCGCTTGCAATGTGATTGCGATACGAACGAGTTACGACATCGACGATCCTCACGCAACTACGGACGACAGATCTCCAATGCAGCTACATGCTTTACACATCTCCACATGGTCAGCAATCTCACCACCTGGCATTATATCATCGTGGGAAGGGCGCCTCACTTTGGCAGTGGGCTGTCGAGACTGTCATATATTTCCCGACAGCCCAGCTTGCCCTCGCTGATGGGTACGATGCAGCTTTTATTGATCAAATACACTACTTTTGTTTCGCATCAAGACCCCGAAGTGATTCCCATTCGTCTTCCGTAATTCCAAACTCGATCAGGTCGTACCACTTGCGATTCATCCAAACAGTCTGGCGTCTTTTGCCTTCCAGCTTGAAACCAATGCTGTCGTAAAGATACACTCCTCGGGGATTGTAATCGGTAGTAGTAATACCAATTGTATGCAGACCAGCGTGCCGGAAGCCCCAGTCTACCATCCAGTTGATGGCTTCTCTCCCGTAGCCCTTGCCTTGATGCTCTTTGACAAGAGAGATACCAATCTCGGCAGTTCGATGATGGGCAACTGTGGGTGAGATGCCTCCCCAGCCGATGCACATAACGCCAATGATAGTACGAGGCTTCTTGTCGTTGTCGGCATCATCTCTGAGATATATCGCGACACCGAGCAAAGAGTTGACAACCGAGTCTATGTATGAGTCGACCTCCTTGGGCCCCTTTGGCAGGAGCATGGTGGGTGCTGAAAGGGCCTGGATGACAGGATCTTGAAGGATGGTGAGAGCAATCTTCTTAAGGTTTTCATCGGTCTTGTCGGCTCGGATGTACTCGAGCCGCTTTGACTGGTAAGCATTGACGATGTCTTCTGTTGAGTAGTCCATGATAGCTGATGTGTTTGGAGAACGGATATAATGGTCGCTGCAATTGACTGATGGATTGGATTGGCCACTGGTGATGCAATGCTTTTGTAGTCGGATGAGGCTCTTCAGTGCTCAGCCATCTTTGACGCTATTCCCGAGTCGGGTGCCGGATGAGTCATTGGCCGCTTTACCTTCGTTTACTCGCATTCCCTTTTTGGTAGTTATTGAACACAACGATTAGTCTGGTCTAGTCGCCCTTTTGTCAAGCAATTACTAAGTTGTGTCCGCTGATTTAGGCACTCAGCTACAAGTCCCAGCTGCAAATAACATATCTAGCATAACGTAGACATTGTACTACAATGACCAACTAATTGCTACTGCCAAAGGCTAATAAGAAGAAAACCTAAATGATGACTCTTTGGCCGGCCTTGGAGGCATATAAGATGGTGCCTCCAACCCGTCAGACTGGAAAGGACTGGACAAATGATGCCTCAGAAAGCATCGAGGCTCCGGTTACAATACCAGCATAGCGAGTCAATGACCGTCAAAAGTTAAACTTCATCACAAACAAGCCCTCATTCTGAACCCTCTCACAAAGGCAAAATCAAAGGCCAATATCAGGATTTGTTTCGTTCTACTGGGCATCATGAAATCTCACCTCCTTTTATCCGCCCAAGGTCGACATACAATGGCCCCCTCAACCTTTCATAAATTCCCAGAACTACCCCCCGAAATTCAGCTGCAGATATGGGAATCCTCATTTCGCTCACCCAAAGTTGTTCCCGGGGGTCTGCACTACATCGGTCTTGACCATGACGGGTCTCCGGTTCCCCTGGATAAAACCACCAAAGTCAAATTCCAGAGAGCAAGGTCAGGTTACGAATTGGAACAAGGTCTCTGGACAGCGTGCTGGGACTCCCGAGCAGCGGCAATGAAGCATGAGCGGCAGCAAGATGTCGAATGTGGCTATCCTGATGTCCTTAGCCCTGTCCTTTTGAGGTTCGCCTTGGCGGGCCGCAGATCGTACGCAAGGAGAGAGACTGTATCAATAAAGCCTCCTATTTATGAAGGACAAGGGAACAGTGAATCGCTGAAACTGAAAATGTTCGTCTGTCCCTCGCGAGATATTTTCTGTGTCGCATTAAACAGAGCAGGGCGAGCTGCGTCTTATGGGAACTACTACCCACTCCGAGAATTCCAGAGACTCGCCTTCGAATTCAAGCCTTCTTGAAACAGCCAGTTATCACTGCATGACAACTACTACCCTATAAAGAAGTTCCTGCCTTCGCTAGCTTTTATGCTCAGGCTGGTGTTCGAGGCAGCACATACCAGGCATCCCACCAGGTCAATTATAAGGCTTATTGACAGGAATGCTCGATGGATAAACGACGACACTACACAAATTGGTCTTGACACATTCTATGACTGTGATTACGAATATGTCGAGATTCCCATGAAATCTGGCTCGTCTTCTGCACGGATCGTTTGTCATAGCCCTGTTCTTGAATTCTTCGACCATCTGGACAGACTATTGGAGGACAAGCTCCAGAATCTAGGCGTCTTCAGACTTTGGAGAGACCCGAGATTCGTCATAAGGGACTACTTTTCTATCATTGCTTTACGGCAAAATCAAGCGGGAGCCGCAAAGGAGTGAGGTGTCAACCGCACTATGGAGAGCGTCTATAACGTCTTCTTCCATTCAGGCACAACTTCCGAAGGGGAGAGAGCAGATATGTTGCTCTGAGAGGCTAGTCCTGGTACTTTTGCAGTGGCCCGCCTCGGAAACCTAATGGAATAGGGTCTTGAGTTGAGAGGCCACAGGAACTGAATGGGATCACTCAAGATTAATGCCTGGGAAAGACTTTTTGGATGATAGTGCGTTTCCTGGGGGCATTTCTCATACTTCTACAATATAGTTTGGGATGACTGATGGCCTAGAAAGCTTGGTAATTCTTAAACGAACCTTGAAACATAGTTTCGAATTGATTCGGGAGATCTGGGTGACTTTACATGAAAGTTTACAAAAGTGAAACAACAAAGGCATACTTAAGGAAGATACAAATTCTATTTAGGTTCCTCGCCTTCATTCCAACTTCAGCTCCATATCTTTCACCTCTACGTATCAAGGCCGACAAGCTGCTAGCAATGTCCCCCCCAACTTTCCATCTCTTCTCCCAGCTCCCGTGTGAGCTCCGACTACAAGTCTGGGAGTCGGCAATCCGAGAATGTGCAAGATATACTTATGACTCTTCATCATGGACCTGCGTTCTTGGGGAAGAGAATCTGAAGCCAGAGTCTCAAAAGAAGCACACCTACGGCATAAACTATGTGCGCCTTGACAACAGGGGCGATTGTATTCCTCTGGACTGCAGCTGGAATAAGCCTCACCCGGCCAACCGGTCTGCCTACCTCTGGCACGCCGGTCTGTGGATGGCTTGCAAGGAGTCTCGTGAGGTCATGCGAAAACGCTTGTTCCATAGCCCCTGCTCCAAGGGATGTCCGGACGATGTGGACATGCAGGTGAACTGCGGCCTGAGGAAATGGTTTTACGGCAATGAAGAGGAAGTAGATGTGATTTGGAATGGGTGGGATCGAAAGATAGAACCATATGAGCCCTGGCTCATGGCCACGTCCCGCGGAGACATGTTTTGCATTACTCCAGACAATCATAGGCCCCTCACTCGGTTCAAACTCTTCAGGCAGAGCAGCGGTACTTGCATCTACAAATATGCTGTCGAGTTTGATCCAGCTTGGGTCTCCGAACTGGCTGGTCTCGACAAGTATCAACTGACGCACCGCTTATCACCCACTTTAGCCTTCGCCATTAAAGTCTTTTGCGAAATAGCAACTCAAGAGAGAAGTCTACCCTCGGTCATACATCTTATCGACAGATACTCTGGCTGGAAGAGAGTCAGCAACGCCGAGGAACTCTCGGTCCATTACGATTGCGAGCACGAGTATATCCAGATCGACCCAAGTAATCCTCTCGCCAGAAATCGTCTTATCCGAAGCACCCCCATGCTCAGGTTTTTAGACCAGGTTGATCGACTTCTCAAATACACATTGACCTGGAAACGAAAGACATCCCCACAGGCATGGGGTGATTACGGGCTTCCGCCCGATGGGTTGTCTGTACGGAAGTTGGTGCGGGTCATGGCCCGGCGTGATAAGGAGGTGGTGCCCATGATTACAAAAGGCAATGCTATTCCGCCTAATGTGAGACAGTCTGCTTCGGTAACTTCGTCAAATAGGAATCTCGTCAGGGGAAAGCTGGCTGTACTATGAGACGGTAGTTTAGATTGGCTGTGGTGTTTTGTACTGTTTTTGTACCTTAGGCTCAAACTGCAGGGCTCTACTTGAACTCCGTTAAGACGTTGTCTCAATGAAGTATGTAATGGAAAGTTGATTATCGGATTATGATAGAATAATGAATTTTTAAAGTATTGGGAATAGGTAGTGATGAGATTATCTTGGGATATGTGAGGCTCATAAGTAAAGCTTCTGCATAGGGTATTTGCAAATGACTGCTGATGTAGAAACCCTGAAGAGTATCTCATTCCTCTCGCTATTGAGAAATGAGAATTTTTAGAATTTTACAGTTCAAGTCGCCACCATTATCCGATCAATTTTTACTTTAAGGTTCAAATAGATGCATCACGCCCGCAGCCATCCAATGATCTGCAACATCCAAGAAAGCTTCTTTGGGACACTGACTCACTCCGGAGAAGCTCGCGTATAAAGTCTCAGAGCCTTCACTGTCTGTAAACAAGCGCCTCTTGTCTGACTCCCTCCTTATTCTTCATCAGTCTCCTAATACTTGAGCCACTAGTAAAAGCTGGCACCTAGAGCTCGCCATGGATACCACTACATTCCACCCGTTTCCCCGACTACCTTATGAGCTACGCGAGCAAATCTGGCAAGATGCGTGCTTTCAGCTGGCGGAGAGGCGTAGAAATATTTACTACGTTTATATGGACGAAAAAAGAAACATCTGGCCTCAAGACTACGATTAGAAGACCGATGACCCAAGCAATAGATTTGGCTACACATGGCATTCCTATATATGGCATGTAGGGCTATAGACAGCTTGCAGGGAGTCTAATTATGCTGTAAGAGAGTTCGAAGATCTTTACTTCAGGTTACCACGCCCGCGGCGTTGCATGAGGGTAGTTTCCCCCCAGAAATGCGATTCTTTGCCCCGGGACCAGGTTATAGATCTCACTGAGGACATATGCTGCATCACCACCGATTCATGGGAGTCTCTTCTGAGACCCTGGAAACCCATATATGTTCAGACCGAAGATGCTCGAGGTCGAAGGCGATTGAGGAAACCTCGGAATATTGGTGTCAAGTTTGACCCATCTTGGGAAGAAGAACTAGAGAATGCCGGCTTCTCCACTGTTCTCCGTGACTTCTCTCCCCCACTGGCTTTTATGATCAGGCTACTTTTTGAAGTTGCACCTAATGACTTTCCTGGCCAATCGAAGGTTATGCTGATCGACGATGTATCTGAATGGCAATCATTCGACACTGAAGGGCATGGTGGATGTAGGGTCTTCGATTCCGGCCAGGAGTATGTGGAACTGGGTTCTGTTCTGGGCTTTAGTACGCATATTCCACATCCGGACAGTCCTATGGAAGGCTTTACCAATGATCTCAGTTACTTGTTCCTGGGTAAATTAAATAGTGCTATCAACTTGCATCTTAAGACTCACCTCCTCGATACTCACTATTTGATATCAGTTCTGAGACGGGAGAAACAAGTTCCGATGATCCGTCGGTAGCATCCTGTCCAGACCAAAGCGCATATCGGGCCTTGATCTCAACAGGCAGATGATGGCAGCAGAGTTGGTAGAACTAGCATGAGCAATCAACAAGACCTGAGAAAGATGCTCGAGGGCATCCTTTTGCGGTGGTTTCTTCAAGTAATCTCATCCGGCCATTTCTTTGTTGTCTTTTCAATATGATTCAAGATCTAAACCCAAAGTCGTGGGTCGCAAGGTGGGCTGTCTTAAGTTTGACACTCAGATAAGAAGCTCACGTCTGTATTGTTTGGTGCCTAAAGTTTATAACGCCTCAACGAGACATATCAAGTCAATACACTGAAAAATCCCATTTAACTTTAGCTTGTGTGATTCAAGGTTTTACCAACGCAGAGCTTGTACAATAAACCGTTAGACCGAGCTACGCATAAATAAAGCCCTTTCTTAGTTTTTAGTCCTAGCATAAACACCCTTTACTTTCTCGTTCACCTTCCAGACGTGCAAATCAACACCAAACCACAGTCGATCCACCATGAGTCGAGATACTTTCCACCCATTCCCAAACTTGCCTGTCGAGATCCGGCTGCAAATCTGGGAAGATGCATGTTTTGATTGGGGTTGTGGCCGTTTTGGTCTGCACTATATCCAATTGAATGAGAACCGGCAACTTGCCCCCCTGAACTGCGAATGGCAAATGACTGGCCCAAGAAACAGATCGGCATATCTATGGCACGCAGGTCTTTGGACTGCTTGCAAAGAATCTCGAGATATTGTTGGAAAGCATTGGAGTAATCAGGGATGGTCAGATTTCCAGAAGAACACCAAGGATAAAAGTCTTGGTGATGTTATCTGGTTTCTTTCGGAACCTTTTCCTCCTCCCATCCGCATTCGACAAGGACTTATACACAGAAAAGGCGACTACGAACCCTGGCATCAAGTCGCTGATATGGAGCGAGATATATTTTGCGTCACCGCCGAGTCATGGGAACCACTGGTCAGGAACTGGAAACCGCTTCACGTCGAAGCTGAGGATGAATGGGGGCGCCACTTTATCGATGACGTGGTGAATGTCGCTGTCGAGTTTGACCCATCCTGGTATCAGACGATGAAAAGTTTGAATAAGGATAACCGCATCAGCGACTATCCTCCGTCTTTGGCCTTTTTGATCAGATTACTTTTGGACCAAGCCCATAACAAGAAACACAGGAAGAGTGTTCTCCTTATCGATACAAAAGTTCTATGGCACGTCGAGAATGAAGCACTGGCTCGTTATCATCCGATCTACATGGATTGCGATCACGAATATTTCGAGATAAATTCTCATGAACTCAAAAGGGATAGTCCACTGTCTGACTTTCTGTCCTTGCTCGACAGAATGATAGGCGATAAGCTGACCAAGATCGAATACGGAGAGCCGAGCTTCAAGTATAATCTCAGCGAATCGGATTGGGAGCAGGACGATCGACTCCCTCCCGAAGAACTAATGAGATATGTCGTGAGGTGGGATAACCTGCGTCCACGGAACCTTGTCAGATGAGAAGCCAAAAGGCTTAAGTATCTTGGACTATCGCGTAGTAAGGTCTGTGTCTTTGTCGGATCTTTTTGAGCGAATAAATGTGGCACCTGATGTTTACATCGCGCGCCGCACAACGTCCACGTGGCAGTACCTGGGTATTTGGCTTTTCCCTCGAGTTCCAACTATTGGTACACGGCTTGATCAATCTTCTTGTTCTCATGCACCCCACGAACCTAGCCTCAACGTGGATTTACCAACCGATTTGTTCAGGAGCCTGTCTTAGTGTACGCACCGGCTCAGTCAATGGAGACCCTCGAGTTTGGCTTGGAGACAGATGCGAAGAGAGGAGAAGAATAGTGAACATCAGCAGTACATGGCATTCTTGGTTCATGATTTGGATTTAAGAAAAGGGCACCTATAATAAAGAAAGAGTTTCTTAACAAATAACTTCATCGGCTGTTCTAGACCAGGGTCATTGAGGACAACTTGAATAAGTGACAACATACTGTACAACATGTATAACGTTTCAAAGACAGCATGGGTTCGATGTCATTGCGTCGAGATTCCCATTCAAAAAGAAAATCAACAAGTAGACGCTACAGTAACAGGTTCAGTCTACAGCAGACACTGTCTGGTACCATCGTGTTTTATCCACCTTACCCATGGGAAGCGGTGCAAACTCGCTAGAGGTAGCAAGGGCCATGGATGGATGGCCAACTCTAACAGTGACAGTCTGGCGTTTGACTGTCACTGCATTTTCTTGCGAGCGCCATCTCCACGTAGTGCGTGAACAGCCCGAATGATGGACTGCGGTTGTTTTGGTAGTTACATTTGCTACTAGGGGCAGTCTTCCTCCAGACAATGACCCAGGAGGTGCTTCGAGATGTGAGCCCGCCCAGGACTGAGGCAGGCAAAGATATTGAGCTTGCCTCAGTGGCCGGTCGAGTTCAACACCATGACAAGCACTCTGATCCCCAGTCTTGTTTTTCCCTTCTTCAAGCCGTCGGAACTGTGCGGTGCCTCAAGTAAGTTTCCCTTCATTATCTATCATTTACTGCAATACTAACCTTCTTAGAGCAGAGGTGCTCTTTTACAGACCCGGGCAGCTTGGTTGTTAGATGAGACGGGCCTAAATTTAGCAAAGCTTAGGCCTAAACTCCTCTAAATTCTTCTCTAAGCTTAGGCGAGCTTCATCATAAATTTTCCGTAGATCGAGCGGAACAAATGGCCCGGTTCCTGCCTCATGCTAAAGTGCCCGTCACTGCCACTCGGCAAGTCCAGGCCGTTCCTGACTCATTGACCCAAACGAGCTTCCACTGCCTTAATCACGCTTTCGTTAATTTCTCTCCTTCATCCATGCTCACCTTTCATCAACAACTCTTGTCCTGCAACGCGCCCCATCAAAACACCATTTCCATACGTCTACAAACCCCCCAAACGATCCGGCCGAGCGCCAATACCCATCGCACACCTCACGGCAATGTTCAAAAACAAGGTGGGAATCTTTGTACGAAGCTTCGCGTTCGCGCCCGTTGCAAGCGTTGAGCTGAGACTTTCTTTGCCGCAGTGTATGAGCGAGCGATCACCACAAATACGTGAGTAGCCCATCGTAACACTGTGGTGAGTACTCCCATTCCCGCCATCGACGCATGATTATTGTCAATTCGATGCTAACTGTTTTGATCCCTTTTTAGAGTCTCACTGTCACACTTGTTACATTCCGTCTTCAAGCCCACCATCAACCTTTGTGAGTCTGCCCATTCCCACCATCGACGTTGAATCGTTTTCAAACTGATGCTAACTATTTCGCTCTTCTTTTAGTCGTCCAACGTCAATTTGGTAAGTTCTGATGCCCTGTCAACCGTTGATGACGAGCTGATTGCTAACCCCTGTTCTCTCCAGTGCTACAACTGTCCACCGTATGTCTGACTTCACCGTGGAATGGCTCATTGCTGACATTACTGTCTCTCTCGCCACTGCAGAAATTTCTAATTCTTTTCCTCGTAAGTGTTCCCTATTTCAGCTACAATAACTCCCCGAAATATGTGTTTGAGAAGGATTCTGACCATTTGTGTGCTTCTAGAACCACCATCACGATGCCTCGCGTAAGTTTGCCCTCAAATCTAAAAAGTACTGCGATGCTAACCTTCTTAGAATAATTCCAAGCGATACTTCTCCAACGTAAGAACCCATCGACCGTATCCCCCAATCCCACGATCCAGCACCGATCAGCGAACATACTTGCAATCATATCCAGAAGTATAGGGTCCCCTTGGTGCGAAACCACCTGCTTCTCTTCCCAAGAGTCTGACCGGCAATTACGCTCACGGCCCCTCCAAAATACCCCAACACACCATTTTCGACATGCTTAAACCACGTCAAGTCTAGTGGACAGCATTTTGGAAATGAATCGGAATCTTTACTGGATACTTAAGAAATGTTGACGGGTTTATTAGAACAACAACAACCAGCAGCCCTCCCGGGGT
Organism: Fusarium fracticaudum; assembly: GCA_003353625.1. Classification (NCBI taxonomy): domain Eukaryota; kingdom Fungi; phylum Ascomycota; class Sordariomycetes; order Hypocreales; family Nectriaceae; genus Fusarium; species Fusarium fracticaudum. Next base: position 793,704 of record PDNT01000011.1, on the reverse strand, counting down.
GGCTTTGGCCACGGGCGTGGCCAGGTAAGTTCATTCTTTGACACTCTTGGACCAAACGACTAACCTGTGTGACAGCGAAACTTCACCAACGTAAGTACAATCATCACAAGATTTTATTTTTTCATTGATTGACACATCTATGGGATTAGTCCTCGCACACCTCGCGTCGCCCCTCGGGGCAGCAGCAACAACAACAGCAACAGATGGCCGGCCCGGGGTTAAAGGTATTCCAATTTCCATTGTCGTAACATTGCTTGATCGTTTCTGATGAGTGCATGCCCAAGCCAACGGTATGTGACCCCACCGCGAGCCTAAACTCGGCAAAGTTTGGCAAAGGAGTACCTAAACTCGGCAAAGTTTGGCAAAGGAGTGCCTAAACTTTAGAAGATATAGGCCTAAAGATGTCATAGTCTCGTCTGAACCTGGCTGCCAGTCTTTTTACATTTTTGCAAGGAATTGGACTGGCTGGAACGGAAAAGAGGGACGTGAGTTAACAAATACATCCTCCACGAAATTGTACAATGCTGATGAGGCCTAGGAACATCCCGAAGTCCCCATCGCCGGTCGCCGAAAGTCCAATAATTATCAATATCAGAATGAACAAGGCTGGAAGAGAGAAAGCGGCAGAAAGTGGAGAAGCAAGAGGAGAAGGACGAGGAGTAGTAAAGCTGGAGGGGAAAAGGCACAGGAGGATTGTGCTGGGCATTAACCTCAGCCTCGCCATAAAGTCCTCAAGCTATGCATCTCTTCATTCTGCATACTGAGGGTTTCGTAAAACCATTTTCGATTCTTCTCTTCTCTTATTTCGTGCCGTCAAGAGCAAGACCAAGGCTCGCACTCCTACGTCGTGAATGTCATCGGCATCTCTCGTCAATAAAGCAGCTCCTCTAGTAGCATCATGTCTTCCACTTGTGTTCGTTCAGTCGTCATCCCACGTTCCCACTTTGCATGCAATCAGGTTAAAAAGCCATATTGTACATTTTGCATGACCTCTGTAGCTGCCAGCCGATTATCAGCCAGCCGCACTTTGATGTCTATGCCCTGTGGCTCTTGAATCCGCTCGCCTCGCCTCCCATCTTGATGCGACAGCCTGCCAGCTAATCGCATGCCTCACGAGCATATTAGGTGCAACTATATAAGGATTAAAACTTGAGGATTGTCCGTTCGCTCTTTTATCCATGATTCGCTACCGGCTGTCGACGATAAAGGCCAGCTACCATGGTCCTTGATTCTCGTCTGCTCTGCATGCTACGACCATGTTCACCAGAATGGTTACAGCACACTTTTTTTATCCACCTGTGTATGCAGCACCACTCTGAGGTTTCGTTGCGGTTACTCGGCAACTCTCCTCGCTTACAAGAACGGTTTAGCACTCTGAACTCGACTCCTCTGAACCTCGTTCACGCAAAGTTTGGCCAACTAAAGCATGGCCTTTGCCAAACTTAGACCTATAGTTTTGTATCGAAGTGCTTGACACCAAACTGCACGAAATCGGGACAAAGACTAGGAGAAGAGTTCATTGCTCTGTTAGTGACAAGGTGAAATTACTGAAGCTCTGGGATATCGCTATCTGCATTAATTAGTTTCTATCGAGCTAGCGAAGCTGAGTTCTCTCTGTGCCATGCTCTCGTCATACGCTCAATCCGTTTCTGACTTCTCCTTTATTAGTCGATGGGTACCGTCGAGACAAACCTGACTTCTACTCACTAGTCTCCCTGTATCTTCAGCAACCTGTGAACGAACAAGTTCGGTATAATGTCTAAGTTGCTATCTAGATCTGTTATTTTTAGTTGAGGCTTGTGGCTGAGAGCTTAAATTGCAGACAGAACTTAGAACGAACAAGTTCTACATCAGGTATAGGAGTCGGTTCTAATTCGCCGTAGCATCCCTCATTACAAAAAGCAATGCCACCTTCCAGCCCTGAGTTAACTTTTGACTTATAAAAGTGTATTAGGTCCATCTCGTCCGTCCATGACTTGATCGGGAATTAGTTTTCTTTTTATATCATCAAAAGCATAAGCGAAGGTCTTGACTTCCTTATGTCCATTCAGCGTGAACACATCACAAGGCAACAGAAACTCAATCCTAATTCTCATACACAGTTCGTCCCCTAAGCTTACAAAAATAGCTTTTTTTTAAAGTTTACTAAACAATCCAGAGTTTGATCGGCGCCTTGCTAAAGATAAACCAAGTTACATAAAGCTCCAATCTTATCTTTCATTCATACTATATCTTCTTCCATTAAATCTAGCAAAAAAACAGATTGAGTGCATCTCGACCAAACCCATAGCAAGAACGCATTGTTTCCGGATTCCTTCGCTGACTTATAAAATGTCTGCCGACCAATATTCGCAGCAGCCTTCGGATAGCATCATGCGTGGTGTAAATACTGGCACAGTCTATCCTGGCAATTGTCGAGATCAACCCACAACTGCAAACGAGAGCCGAGACGAAACAGATGTGGCAGAAATGCTAAGCCTCACTGCAAAACTCACCGACCTCTCAGTCACCTCGGCTAATCCTACAGGATGCATATCGGAGCCTCTCAATGCAAATAAAAAGATATACAGGAAGCGTACTATTCACGACCCATATCCAGTTCTCGAGCACTATCTCCATGGTCTCCAATCCGTATCCACGGCTCTGTGTCCACGGCACGCTGCAGGTGCTGAGGCTATTCGACGCTATCACCGCTCAGTCTCGGAGAATAGACGGCATATGTCAGCTGCAGTATATCAGATGCTGGAGGCTATGACTGCGCTAGACTGTTCAAAGAGGTGTAGCCGATCCCTAAAAAGGCTTCTGGCCTGTCTTGAGGATGATCTCTCAACAATAGCCAAAGGTTCTATCTCACGGGGTTTCTCGACGCACACCGACATACGAGAATCTTCCACCATAATGCAGGACTAATCCCAGATCAAAACGCCGAATGACAAACTTCAAGATGCATTGACGTTCCTACATCTGAGGAAGCAGACATCTACTACATATTTTCTTATTTCCAAAGGGATCTACGCTGAGACTGCTGTATTCTAGATCGGACTTTTCATCAGCATGTAAGTTCATTGTCCCGTGTAATTCCACATTCAGCACTGACTAAACGCGCACATATAGTTGACTTGAAAGGGTCTATCTCCTCATTCCACACAGCAACTTGGCGCTGGGCATCTTTCTTTGCATAGGTCTCATGTAAACCAATGACCTTGGCCGAGGTCATCCAAGCAAGGACTCTCAAGAAACCGAGAAGCTACTACTTGGTCAAGATACGTTACTGTACAGCCATGATGAAACTACTGATAAAGGGGGGCAACGACAAGGAGATGATAAGGTTCATTTCCCAGACATACCAACAAGTCATGTTTTGTAGAATATAATACAGTTTGCGAAGTACCATAGGATGCTTCCATGATCATGCCACATTGATACCAGAGCTAGTTCAGATCCGACCAAATATCCCCTTCTCTGTCCACATCTTGGCCACAGTAGCAAGGCATCCACCAAACAAGCACATAACACCACTGAAAACAGAAACCTGAAAGAAACCCCCATACTTACTCACAAGAACACCGTTGACAGGTGGACCGATCAAAGCTGCAAGAGAGCTCACAGCCAGTCCCATTCCCATATAAGTCCCGTTATTTCTCGGATCCTTTGACACGAGTGTGAAGACTGCTGACACGCCCGAGATGATAGTTCCAGAGCAAAACCCAAATACCAGAGCATAGACCACCAAGGCTGCTGTGGACTTTGCTTCGTTCATGCAGAGAATGACAACCCCCGTGCACAGTCCTCCGAGGGAGTACATGTTCAAACGGCCATATTTGTCCGCCAGTATTCCCGGAATTATGCGACCAAATGTTGATGCAGCGTTGGTGATGGCGAGCAGATATGATGCCAACGTGGGATTGACGCCTCGTGAGACCGCGTAAGTCGGGATGAAGAAGAGCGGAGCAAACATGCCGATGAAGAGAAAGAACAGTGACCCTATGACAAGCAAGTACAAAGGATTTTTGAAAGGCTCAATAAGGAAGAAGGAAGTCTTTCTGCTGGGCAGACGGGGTCTGACCGCCATGCATGAAAAGGACATGAGAGGTATCATGACAAAGCCCATGATGCGAATGGACCAGCCGAAGCCAAGAGACGAGTCGTTCAGCATCTTCGATAGTGCGATCGGAAAGACTACTCCACCGATAGAGGAGCCTGATACGGTTATTCCGAAAGCAGCGGCTCTTTTCTTGTCAAAGTATTGGGAAACGGCAGCGAAAGCGGGGATCTGGAGGAAAGCCATTGCAGTGCCCATGAGAATGCCTTGAGCGAGCATGAACTGCCAATATTCGGTGCATAGATTCGTCATCATGGTCGCGAATATGTACGTAACAGCGGCTGGGCGAAGGACCTATAAAACAGTTAGCCTCAATCATCTCATGATATGTTGGAAAACGTGCCCAAGATCCATAACGATCAAACATGGGACCACTCAAAGCTCCGACCGCGAATTGGATAAAAGTCGAGATGGATCCAATCCAAGCAATTGCATCTTCTGAATGTCCTTGAAGTTGGTGGGTCATGTAGTATTCTTGAAGAACTCCGAAAGAGTTGGCGAAGCCGAGACATGAGAAGAAGATGCAGGCTGATCCAGCTGCTACCAGCCATGCTTGGAGACCTCCATCTGGTGAAGGCGAAAGATCAAGAGGATCTTGTGATAATGTCTTTTCCTCTTGGTCCATATTGTTGCCAGAATCAGAGAGTGCCTGATCCTGAAGCTTTATGAAGTTGTCCTGATCGGCCATGATGGGGGACAGGGAAATAGGGACTGAAGTGGTGTATAGGTAAGAGGCTCTTGATTAAATATGTTGATGGCAGGAAAAGATCCCTATTCGTATTTCCCGGTCGCTTGCTCCTTTTATGTTGAGCAGGACATTCAAGGAGTTGAGTCGTCTCCTAGCCTCTATCATGCTTACAAGTGGGTTGACCAATAGTGATCCAACGGAGTCGGGTTCGGGGTCGGAGTTAGGCCCAAAACCGGCAAATGGACAACCATTAGCACCAAAAGCGCATTTCTCATCACTTGAATTACACAATTCTCCGCATCCCAAGTTTCTTCTCAAGTAAACCTCATCAAAGACCGCGAAAATGGAACCCGTGCGTCGTCGACGAAGACCAGCTGTGTACCAGACTTCATCTCCGATTCTATTGTGAGTTCGACTAATATTCTCGCAGGTCATGCAATCTTTGTCGGAAGCGCAAGATGCGCTGTAATCGCGGATCGCCCTGTAGCAATTGCATGCGCGCAAGAAAAGGCGAATGCGTCTACGAGAATCCTCCACCAGCGGAAAGAAGCACAGCGAGTCAAGATCATATCGCCGAAATTGCGGGAAATATCAATGCTTTTTTCTCACTGCCAACACCCGAAGATCTTGTCGCGAGCGCAAACTCTGGATTGCCTGGTGTGAGCGCAGGAGCAGCGAGCTCTTCAACAGGTGCGCCGACACCAGTCAGTCAATCGTCTGTTCAGGAACTCGACATGCTGCGAAACAGAGTGCGTCAACTCGAGAGTCAATTGTCATCGGCCACTGCAACACCATTGCAATCTCATGTCTCAACGCCAGCTTCAACACTTGAAACCTCGACGTCAAGATTGGGCGGAACATTTCACTTGCACTCCCAAAGACAACATGTTGGTACATTAGCAACACCACGAGCCATCTCTCACAAGTCGCGATTCTTCGGCCAAAGCCATTTTGTTTGTGGACTGCCCTTGGTAACACGCCATACTTCAATTCGCATTCGCGATGCTAACATAGAATAGCTCCGAGACATAATAGAAGCAATTGACCAGTACGCAACTGAGACCTCAGGTCTTGTTGTAGGAGTTCAGAAGTGCAAGACTATGGCAAAGCGCATCAAATCGCTACGTGCGCCAGCATGGCCTACACCGCTCACCACTGAATTGGCATCCAAAGCTCTTTGCGACAGTCTCGTCGAGTGTTACCTACAAAGTATAGAGAAGGTGTATCGTATACTTCACATACCAACATTTAGGAACAAGTATGATGCTCTATGGACCTCTGATGTTGAGTCAGATAGAGACTTCGTCGCTCAGCTCAAATTGGTGCTTGCGCTGGGCGCAACGACCTACGATAACAATTTCTCGTTACGAGCCTCGGCTGTTCGATGGATATACGAGGTTCAGACATGGATATCGGAGCCAGAGTTTAAATCAAGACTTGGCGTTCAATTTCTACAAACAAATGTTCTGCTTGTTCTTGCCCGGGAGATGGTCTCCGTGGGAGGAGAATCGTCCTGGATCGCGTGCGGCTCACTCCTCAGGACCGCCGTGTCAATGGGTCTGCACAGAGATCCAGCACTTTTATCCAAAACCACGACAATGGCTTGTGAGATGCGACGAAGACTCTGGAACACGATACTGGAACTCTGTCTCCAGTCAAGTCTTTCATCTGGCGGGCCGCCAATGATTGCAGAAGAAGAGTTTGATACTGAGCCGCCTGGGAATTTTGACGATGACGAAATCATGGTCAATGGTGCGACTCCCCGACCAAATAGCGTCTTTACCCAAGTTTCGACAGCGAGGGCATTACGATTGACATTTGCGACTCGTCTCAAAGTTGTCAAGTTACTCAATGATCTCAAGTCTGGTGACTCATATCAAGAGACATTGCGTCTTGATTCAGAACTGAAAGCTTCATACAAGGAAGCCAATCGGATGTTGAAAGACTGCAAGAAGAGCCAAAACTCACCAACGGAGTTTGAGCTAACAGTAGGTGACTTCGTCATGCGTCGGTATCTCTGCGCACTCCACTTTCCTTATTATGGACTCTCCTTACAAGAACCGAGCTACGCCTTTTCACGGAAGATGACGGTCGAGTCAGCTTTCAGAATGTGGTCGGCCGCATCCTCAGATAGTGTCAGCATGGTAACCTCTCCAGACAAGCAACAATTCGCGCGTCTCGTCACGTGCAGCTCCGGGTTCTTTCGACTCTCAATATGGCAGTCCAGCATTATACTCGTCCTCGAACTGAGGAGTACGGTACAAGAGGACGACGGTCTTTCCTTAGCACCAGTACGACCAGACTTGTTCAAGGTCATGGAGGACTCGAAATCATGGAACTTGCGAACCATTGAAGCCGGAGAGACGAATATTAAAGGTTATCTCATGCTTTCGATCTTGATGGCACAAATTATGGGCATCATGCGACATTTATCCGATACTGAGATCGTTGAGTTCATATTGAAAGCTGGTGAAGAGGCGATGCAAGACGCTTTGGTAGTGTTTGAGTCCTTTTTGGCTCAATTACAACCTGAAGGTACAGAGATTCAAGACTTACAGCACATTGATCTGAGCTTCATGAATGACTGGGATTCTCTGGTGAGTGCGTTGCTGGAGATTTTCGATTATTGCTGACATTGGCAGATGGTTGACGATTTTCTGGATGATGGAGTTTCGGACCCAATGGCATGGATATTTTGATCTTTTCGAAACATATACTGCCTTTAGCCAAAAATATAATATCCTGGGAGAGTACAGAGTACAGGTGGTGGGTATACCCCACGCAAGCCATTGAGGTCAAAGTTGATAAAGCATACCAGCTTCTTACCAGAGTTTAGAATCTTGCCGTGGAGTTGGGACGAGGCGGATGAGCTAATCTCACAGATCTGTGTTGGCTGCGGAGTTGCGAGTACTGGCATCGATGATACAACTGTCACCTTGGCGTTCTCATCAGCCTGGACGCCCGACCAGCAATGCGCGGACAGAGTCCCATTATGGTAAAGAGTTAATTAAGCTTACTGTCATGGATAAGAATCTTCGGGAACTCTTATGGAAGGACCTGCGATACTTCGGTTGAGGACATCACTGGAGGATAGAAAAATTCAAAGCACCAAATCGTATTTCAATTGTCTATAAGCGTATATATGCGGTAGATCTAGCACAAATTATTATATATGGATGAAGTTAAAAGTCCACCATCCACCTCCTCCCCTCCTAAAATCACACCATTAACCATTTAGAGCATGGCAAGAGCACCAACGACGGCAATGATACCGGCAGGGACAACCTGGGCGGCACCAGCAGTGACGACGTGAGTGGGGGTAGTAGCAGGAGCAGTAGCGGGCTTAGTACCGGCAGGGGGGTTGTAGGCGGGAGCGGTAGCAGGCTTGGTGGCAACGGGAGCGACAGAGCAGGCAGTGGGGGTGACGAGAGAACCCTCACCGTTGAAGGGAGAGTAGCCAAGGCACTCGGAGTAGGTAGCAGCGCAGTAAGACATGTTGGCGTCAGCACCAGTGCGGCACTTGTTGTAGGCGTCAGAGCACTTCTCAGCACAGCCCTTGTTCTCAGCGGGAGAAGAAGGCTTGGGGGGAGCATAGCCGGTAGGGACAATGGGCTTGGTGGTGGTGAAGTGGCAGTCAGGGACGGTGACAGTGCCGGGAGCAGTGACGGGGATGGTCTTGTTGCCGTAGGTGAGGGTGGTGGCCTCAGGGCAGTAGGTGGTGACAGCGGTGACAACCTCGGTGGTGTAGACAGCAGTGGGCTTTCCACCAGCGTGGCAAGAGGTAGGCTTGACGAACTTGCCGCTCTCCCAAGGGTTGTAGTTCAAGCAGGCAGCGTACTCAGCAGCGCAGGTAGCCATGTTGGCGTCCTTGGCGACGCGGCAGGCATCGTACTTGTCAGAGCACATCTCAGCGCAGTCCTTGGCGTGAGTGGGCTTGGGAGGAGGAGCATAGCCAGTGCCAGTAGCAACGGGCTTGGTGATGGTGCAAGAGCAGTCCTCAATGGTGAGGGTGGTGGCCTCAGTGATGGTGTAGGTCTTCTCGCCGTAGGTGAGGGTGGTGGCCTCGGGGCAGTAGGTGGTCAGGTGAGTGACGACCTCAGTGGTGTACTTGACGGTCTCGTTGGAGGGAGGAGCATAGTAGGGAGAGGCGGCGGCAGCGCCAACGAGGACGCTGGCGATGGAGGCAGACTTGATGAAACCCATTTTGACGGTTTGGTGCTGGAATAAGCTTAAGCGAGTGTAAGTGTTTATTGAGCACGAAAAAGTTGGACTGTAAACGAGAGTGTTCTTGTCGTGGATGGGATGAGAAGAAGGAAAGTCTGGAAGGCAGAAGGGGATGGGGGTTTATAAAGCCATCTTCGCCTCAGCTGAAGTGAACGTTACTACCGATGCCGAAACCGATCGATGCCCAGAGCAGAGTCCACTCCCGTCTAGCAAATTGCGGGGGTCAGGAACCACCAAAAAGCTCGTGTTTATTTACAGCAACAGAACAGGTTTTCAATACGAAGAGGTAATTTACCATCTCTATGGGTCCGGAACTCGGCCACTCCTCGCCAATCCCATTGGTCCTCGCTATACGGCTCGCCGAGGAAGCGGGCGACAAGCGGCAGGGATTAGCCCGTTTGCTATACGACGAGTCATCTCATCCCTTCCCCCTGCGCTAGGCTAAACCGTAACGTGCTGTGCTCACTGCTCAGTGTGCTGTACCTGCGCTAGCTCGACTGACTCTTAGCGCCCAGCTGACGATTAATGCATCCCTCATCCTTGATTTGTGGTGGAAAAAGAGAAATCCAATCTTGGTTATTGTCAACGTCAGCCTCATGATTTTCATGCTTTAAATTAACCCTCGTAAACAGTGATCTTCTACTCTATTTAGATCAAGCAATTTAACCTTGTCGTGTAGCTAGCACCTCCACTACGACATCATCACTACAGACTACCATAAGCTACAGAACTTTGTTGAAATAATGGGCCTGCCGGCTTATCCGAACAAGACTAGCGTTTTTTACCTCCATCTGGTGTTGCCGGCCCCTGAATTGGACAGTCCAATTTGGACTGGACTGAGCGGATAATTCACCGGCGGGAGAGCGTTTACCAACGATTGGATGTAAAAGTCTCAAACTTCATCATTGGGTGAGACAAGCTGACACGGTGTGGCTTGCTGAGCTGACGCGGGTAAGCTTACTAGAACTTGATGATTCAGTCAGATACCTATATCCCGACCGTATCTGCTCATTCTGCTCCACTGATCTGATCTGATCTACTGGCTCTTTTCTCGCGCCATTTGCCTGTCCAGCAATTCCTTCAACTCGCCAGTGCAATCTTCTTGGCCCATGAAGACCTCAATCATCGTGACTCCTTCGCTCTCCTGTACCGCTTTCGAGTCCATCGCTGTCCTCAATTCCGCAAATGTCTTTGCTGAGAAAAATCGCTTCGATGCCTCTTCTTGGCTCAATCCAAACAGTCCAAGGGCATGTTGGTGGTTCCACGGCGAAATATCGTTGTAATCCGCATTCCTGCCATGAATGGCCCGCTCAATTGTGTACCCGTTGTTGTTGATGACGAATATGATTACGTTCAGCTTTTGCTTGATCATTGTGCTGATCTCTTGGGCAGTCATTTGTAGACTTCCATCGCCGATAAACAGAACTGCTCGCTGCGAACCCCTCATATCCCGCTGGGCTAGCGCTGCACCGAGCGTGGCGGGGAGCATGTATCCGATCGATAGCCATGTCACGCATGTAAAGTAGCTACAGTCTTGGGGAAGCTTGAAGGCTTTTCCACCAGTCGCAGCGGTACCAGTTTCGGTCAGGACAATATCGCCGCGACGGAACATGGGGTTAACGTAGTGATAGAACTGAGCTTGGTTGATAGCATCCGACGATGAAGGCTCAGCTGGCGCCTTTGTCGCGATGGCGGGGCTCTCAATCTGGGCAAGTTTTGAAGAGTCAAACTGGCTGACAATCTTTTGGAGATACTGTCGAGGGTCCACGTCCCGAATGACCTGGCCAGCAATCTTAATTTGACCAGGCGAAAACGAAACCGTCACGCTCTCCTCCGGAATCGCCTTGAAGATGCCGGTGTTGATGTTGCTCATGTGCGGGCCGAAGAACAAGATCAGATCAGAAGACTTGAAATAGTCGTGCGACACTTTATCGCCGTCGTCGGCGAGGTATATGCCATGAACGTTGGGCAACTCTTCGCTGATGAGACCTTTTCCAAATGCCGTTGTCCAGGTTGGCCAGTTAGTAGTATTGATGAGCTTGTTGATCTCGTCAATAGCGCCGATACTGCGACTCTCGCCGTCAACATAGAGGAGCGGCTTGGTAGCAGAGTAAATACGCTGCAAGATCTTGTCAACGGTCTCCACGCTGATCTCAGCAGTAGATGGCGCGGGGCGAATAACAGGCCTCTTCTCAAAATTGGCTGTTGAGACATGCATTGAGACCAGATCATCGGGAATCTGCAGATAGACCGGCCTCTGATGGATCATGGCCTGCTCAATGATCCAGTCGATCTTATCAGCTGCAGTCTGCACATCCGTCAAACGAGTCTGCGCAGCGGTAACATGGCGATGCATCTCCGCGAACCTTCCATACTCTCCGTCCAAGAACGTATGGTGCACCAAGGCCCTTGCACTCTGGAGAGTTCTTGACGGTGCACCGACAATGTGAATGACTGGGGCTCGCTCAGAGTAAGCGCCGGCGATGCCATTGATCGCTGAGAGCTCGCCTACGCCGAAGGTAGTGATGACGGCACTGAGGCCTTTAATGCGAGAGTACCCATCTGCGGAATAAGCGGCGTTGAGTTCATTGCAGTTTCCGATCCAGTTGATACCAGTCGGTTTGATGTAGTCCAGCAATCTGAGGTTGTAATCGCCTGGAACGCCGAAAATAGAGCCGATCTCGAGCTGCTTGAGACGGGTGAAGAGGTACTCCCCGAGGGGGACAGATGCTCCCTTTGTATGTGTCATTTTGTTCGTAAATGTCCTTCTATATCTATAATGTACAGAGAGAAGATGTAGAAGAATGAAGTGTCTTTATATATCTACAAGAATCAGGGCGTCGATGACATCCCCGCGTTGATCCGCATCTTGACGCCTTTGATTGCCGGGTTCACATTCCAAATCAGGTAAAGTAGCAGAAACTCCATGTCTAGCCGGTCCGTCACTTCTTTTGCCGAGGCAGGCCATCTCTGGGGGCTTCAAGCTACGCCAAATATGGTGAAATAAGCGGCGTTAGGGATGGAACATTATTGATCCCGGAAGCCCGCCGGCGCCGCAGGATCATTGATGGGACACCAAAATGTTGACCATGATAAGCCTTCAAACTCGTCTGAGATACGTTTCGGCAAGATATTGAAAGATAAGCCATTTTTTGACGAGATAGAAATCAGTGAAGAACATTGAAGATCAAATACATGCCTGTTTTCTCTTATCTTGGTGCAGAAAACTGGATGATAAAAGTCGAAGTGAGTGTACAGGGTAAGCGGGGGTACTCTGATAACGACCCAGCGTTGGTTCAATTTCCAGCACGCGTGACCCCCAGAGACATGACAAAGGGCGTCGAATTCGTTATCGTGACTTGACGCCAGGCTTTACACCGTAAGTATGCGGTTGCCATCCGTCATCCGACTAATACTATACCAAGCCACCCTAATGTCTAAATTAATCTCCTTATTCTGTACTCTGTAAAATGAAACTGTTCCTTATCGGTATCGATAAGACAGGGTTATCGATAGGGCTGACTTAGCCGACCTCATTAATCCCAAGACAGGATGACCATGTTGATGTACAAAATTAGCTACAATTATTTGTGGATTCTGTGACCGATATTTCACATCTATAATTAGGATCAAGAAATAAACACCCGAGCTTTTAAATACTCAACAGCTGTGCTTGCAAAGTGAGCATGGTGGCTCGTATCCAGGTGCTACCTACTTTCGTCAATTGATCTGTTAGAACTTGGTGATCATCACCCAAAAAAAGCTACAGTTCGCACTCGTCGCGTAGAAGTTTAATTAAAGAAGATTGGTATAGTTTCTACGCGTGCTCGCCCCTTGCATCTGGATAGTTCACCAGATAGTGGGTTTGGAAAACAATGCGCCAACATGTGGATGGATGAGCCTAATGGGATGATATACCAATAAACCTAGGTAAATTTCTCTGGTGTTAATGAACACGCTGAATCTGTCTCGTATCGTAGTTTATCACCGCTGACATCGCTATGAGACCTGTGAGGTGTGTGATGTAAGCATCAGCTGTTAGGCATGTTAGATAATTGGGTAGTTTGCTGGAAATAATGCGACAATGCATCAAAGACAGTCTCGAGCAGGGGACCTTTCTTATAGATGAGTCCTGTGGGTTCATTTATGGCAATGTAGTCGTGGTCCCCTTGGGTCATGTGGATGGTACGTCTCGTAGTCGTAGTGGACAATGGAGGCAGCGAACTCAAACACACTGCTGAGTTTAGAGTCAATTTGACTATATCATAATGTATTGCCCAGTCAACATTACTATTTTTTAGTTCAGTATCGTTATCTAACTAGGACGCAGTTTCAAGGCCATGGCTAGCTACTGGCTTGACGATCGTTCTAGATTCTTCACCTCGACATGGACTGTCTTGACTTGAGGGATATTTACCTCTTCGTCTCCAAGAAAAGACCCTCTTGATAATGCCAACATTAGTCTTCGCAGCATCTGGTTGAGTCTGTAGCAAGATTCCGTCGGAAAACCCTTCCGCCGGAAGCTTTCCGACTGTTGATCTTCAGAAATCTTCAACACCAAGACAAGTTCAACCATTGATATGGCTTTTCAACCAGGCCTCATCTCGAATGCGAATAGTTTGAAGCAAAAGCAAGCCACTGGAGAAACTTCTGGTTGCCGAAGAGATTGCTGAACGTTTTATGATGGCAATAACTTCAGATACGTCACTATAGCAGTGCTGTGAGATGCAGCCGTCGGTTAGCTAGCCAATACCGTTGCAAGTCACACTGACCTTTTGCAAAAACTAACTGCTTCCAGGCATGCATTGACAGATTTCTTTTCTCAGCCAAGAACCGACGTTTCTCAATTCAAGATTGGTAGTGAGATCAATATGCACCACCTGGTTGGTTAGTTACTCAAGTGCCTGCAGATCATTTTGCCGTAAGCAGTAAAATCTAGAGAGACTTGCATGAACTGTATCACATCTATCGTAAGGCGAGATACATGTTCTTCAAGATGAATGGCCAGCTCGGCAATCTTATCTATTGCATCTGTACGGCCTTGTCCCACTTTGTCAAGTTCAGGCGAAACGTAACTCGGCTGCGGGGTAGTTTCAACCTGGTTCCGCTTCGGCATTCAGATTCATGGCCGAGACCAAAACCGACTTAAACACTACAAACCACTCTTTGATAGACTGAGCTCCAAAACAGCTGGATCGAGTATATAAGAGACGATGAGTTTACAACAAGTCATGGAGCATCAGCTCGATAATTCGACATTATCGGACACAATGTACTCTCTCATATCTCCAGCCGTTCTGCTAGGATCTCTTTTCTTCTCGTTCCTAGCTGCAGCGAATTCTTCTACACCACAAGTTACTCTTCAAGGCTATGGTACATTCGCTGGAACAAACATCTCTAAGACTTTGCTCGGAGACAAGCTTCCACAACCAGTCAACGCCTGGCTTGGAATTGACTATGCCGAGCAACCTGTAGGCGACAGACGCTTCCGCCCTCTACAGTCCCAACCTCAATCTCTCAAGGGCGTGCAAAATGCTACAAAATATGGATCTGTCTGCTTGCAGGATCTTATGTATCCTAACCCAGACGAACAAGACGAAGCGTGCTTGAACTTCAATGTCTTCCGTACACCAGGCGTGCCGCTCAGCAAGAAACTACCAACGCTGGTTTGGATCCACGGCGGTGGTTTTGCGTCATTCTCAGGACGAGATTTCGATGGCGCTTCTTTCGTTGCGTCTTCTGCTGAGCCGGTTGTTGTTGTTTCGTTCAATTACCGTCTCAATGCGTTCGGATTCTTACCCAGCAAACTGTTCGAGCGGGAGGGGCTTCTCAATCTGGGTCTGCAAGACCAGCGCTTCTTCTTGCAGTTCCTGCAGAAACACCTGAGCTCGTTTGGCGGAGATCCTCGACAGATCACGCTTGGAGGCTTATCAGCTGGTGCACACTCTACCGCATTTCACTACTTTCATAACTACGACTCTGATAAGAATAAGCCTCTCTTTGCGCGCGCAATTCTTCAATCTGGTTCAGCGACAGCTCGGTCATTCCCAGGTCCCGACTATCCCAGATACAAGAAAGACTTCGCAGGTCTGATGAAGTACATCGGCTGCGCCACCGACGTTAGCGACAAGGAACAAATGGGTTGTCTGCGCAGTGCGTCTGCACAAAAGATCAGGGAGTACTCGGCAAAGGCTTACGAGGATGCTAAAGATCAACTGAACTGGCCTTGGCAGCCGTCAATTGGAGGTCCTCTGATTGAGAAAGCAGGATCCAAGAGTGAAGAAGAGGGCACGTTCCACCATCTCCCCATCATCACGACCTATACCTCTAACGAAGGAAAATACTACACTCCCGGTAACTTGGAAACCAACGACGACTTTGTTCAATTTTGGCATCGGATCAGTCCCGGTCTGAACATCACAGACCTCGCCCTCATCAACGAACTATACCCAGACCCCGTAACATACCCCGACTCCCCATGGGCCGGATCCCCCAACAGCACCCAGTACAACCGCATCTCAGCTGCATGGTCCGACATGGCGTACATCTGCATGAGCCGCCACACTGCCGTCACTACATCTAGCGCAGGAGTTCCCACCTGGAGTCTTCATTTCAACACTCCTGACTTTCCGTTGGTTGCGCACTCATGGAAGGGAATTCCTCACGCCTCTGATGCCGCATACATCTGGAATGACCCCCACGTTGCGTATCCGGAGACTGCGCGAATCTATTATGGCTATATCAACAGCTTTATCTTGACAGGCGATCCTAACAAGAAGAGGTTGGATGGAACTGTGGAGTGGCCGCAGTACAAGGCGGGTGACAAGGGAAGTGCGTATGCCAAGCAGCTTTTGGTAAATCCTGGAAACTTTACTGTTGTTGAGGAGGACAGAGGTAGAGGAAGACAGTGTGAGTTCTGGAATGATCTTGAGAGAGCTAGTCGTCTCTACAAGTAGAGATGATTTATGTCGGAAGGATGTTCCGTTGTCTCAGTGATTAGCATCCGTTGAGAGACAGTAAAGTAGAAATGAAAGCGGGTAATGTGTGTTTACGACATGGAGCCGCGTCAGAGACCTTAGGGTTTCGAATCGTCACCAAGGTCTTGGCTGAAGACAAGCACAACGTCGCAGAGTTGATGTTTGACGCTCATCAACTAAATACTGGCGCCAATCTCTTCGCCTTGAACCGAGGCATGGAAGAACACAACAATTTCTGCGATATACTAAAGCGTCCCGGCTTCCAAATGCTTCACTGATCACTCCTCGTTGGTTTCTATCTTGCTGAAGAATATGAGATATACGACCATGGGTACTTAAACGATGCCCTTTGTGAAGCCACTGATATGAGGCATTTTAGCTTTCATACTGACTTTGCCACGAATCGGCGTTCTTGGACAATCGACATCCGTGGATACACGTCGTTATTCGACATCTTGCCCATCGACCGATGGCAGCAGCTCACGCACTTCGGGTTATCAAACGTACTGGTAGCACAAACTGATCTTATCGCTTTTCTGTCAAAGTTGCCTCAAATAGTACAAACGATTGAGCTAAGCTTTCTCACTTTCATGGAAGGTGATGGCCACTATATAAGCTTAATGGAAGATATCCGCGATAAGCTAGATTGAAAACACCGACCACTTGAGCGAAGGATCAAGATCTTTGCTAAGATCTTTTGGTATTTGTTCTACTATGGCCGATATATTTGTGTTGACAAAGAGGTCCAAGAGTTCGTCTACAATGGCGGACCGCAACCGTTCCAACTTAGACAGCGCGGTAACAGCTCTGATGTTGATCCGAGTACCGGGGTACTAAAAGACTTATTCAATCCGGGCTGGGAAAGACCTAACGATTATTCAACAGAGAAAAGGTTGGTATTTCCACGACAGTATTAGCTTCGATGCAGCGATGAACCTCATCCTTGACCTCCATCAGTTTCTCAAGTCACCACTCTCGAATCAGTAAAGAACCATTTGGCTACGGAATATTGAATAGCCCAACTTCATCAATAAAAGATTATCGAAATTAGTTAACTCTTTACCAATAGTGTGTAGAATATTCAACTTATCAAGGTATTGCAAAGCGTGGAACAGATGCTAGGGTTTCGATCGCCTCGACAGGATCTGCGTTCGTCATGGGCTATTGATGAAGATTGATCTGTGAGCGCATGATTAAATAGGCGACGGGATAATTTACTTGGCATAGAAAGTTTAGTATGCCTTCTGTCTAATGGGGGGGAAATTGTAAGCCGCTGGGGGATAGGATATCGAGTGCTCAATGCAAGCACGTCCAGGGGAATCACTAGAATGTCAACAATAAAAATAACATTAAGTAGCCTGCCACTGGAAAGTTATGAGCTCTGATAAGACTTGGTAGTATGGGGTAAGGTATTAAAGTACATGCAAATGTTACGCTCTTGCAGCTTGACTTTGGCTCTGGTGCACAATATCTACCCATAACGCCGAAAGCGAAACACCATACTTGCCTCTTTTGAATTGAAACTCAGCCGTGGGCAAGTGTGTCGCCTTTCGCATAACCTGAGTGGGAGGTCTCCCAAGTGGTGTGACAGTGTTTGACAGTGATTCATCGACCTACCGAATTCGAGGTGCATCTTCTCTCAACTCACAATTAACAGAGTGATCTGACTCTAGCTTCACACATCTCGAGCACTTATTTATTTCACCTTTTCTGCACCCATCTTCCCCTTTCGCCCTGCACATACCTTTCAACCAATTTCTACTCGAGCCAGTATCTCTGTTCTCTTCTCTTTCCACAACAACATTCTCTCACCAACCAAGCGCAACTTCTTCCAGAGCAACTCATTCTTCCAAACATCATCGCAGTTATGGACACCGACATGAACGAGCTTGTCCCTCACAACCTTATCACAGAACTTGTCCCTCCGTCGATTCTTGAGCGAATGCCAAAGCGCATCCTCCCGTCGCTCTTTCAACAGTTGGATCGAAAGGATCTCAAGACTGTCACAACGCTCTCGCAGCGAGCTCGGCTGAAGTTCCTGCCTGCGCTCCTGCGCGAAGCCTTCTTCAATGGTAGTGCGACCCAGATTGCCTACCAGCTTGTATCCTTTCTCAGGGAGGAGCGAGAGCCTACTTCAGGTCCGGTCTACGAATATGTTGAGTAGGTTTTTGCACCGTGCTGGATCATCCACGAAGCACCCCTAACCCGACTGTAGGACTGTCGCTTTCCGTCTCATCGAAGACGACGAGGAAGGGGAAATCCCTTCTCTTCCTGGTGCTTTCGGAATTCTGGGCGACTTCTTTCGCCGAGCGACTCAGCTCCAGAATGTCTTGTTCTTCTTCGCTGACTCATCACGAGTCCAGAGATCATCTTTCGTCAATCTTGTGGGCGACACATGCGGCTGGGCGCCCCTGAAAACACTCTCGCTGGATTACGCCGATTCGATGACTGTCAACGCTATCACTCGTGGCTGCAAGCCGCGGAACTTGCAGTCTGTTTATATCACGATGCGTCGCAACTCAGAAAAGTACAACATCTTGAGGAACCGGCATCCGCAGCTGAAACGCCTTTGGATTGTTTGCAGATACCGGGTGGCGCAGGGTGAATTGTATAGCAACGCTGCGTGGGATATCCTGCCAACGATCCGCCAGGATTTCAGGCAACTAGAGTGGCTCATTCTCTCTGAAGTTTTCACTGAGGGGGAGTGTTTTCTGCGGTGTCACTACGTGTCACCACCAGACCTGACGAAGCTTGTAAGCAGAGTGTAATTGGTTTTCGTGAGATGGATCTTGCTGACACTCTCCGCCAGCACAGAGCTATAGACGGCATCGCATCGAAATTGAACGAAATGCCCAAGCTAGTTCGTTTCGCCTTTCCTCTCGACCAGGATACGATGTGTAATCGCCTTATGCGGCAAGATTGGACATCGTCCAGCAAGGAGCAGCTCACCCACGAACAAGTCACAGCGTGGTACACGAGACTGATCCTCCACATCTCTCGAGCAGTTCCCCGGCTGGAGCAGATTTGTGTCACCCATGACTATCCCTTCTTCTTCCGAGGGATCAAAAAGCCTGGCGAGGGCGAGATGGAAGTCACAGAGTGCGATATGAGTGAGCTGGACCGAGACTTCGAGTTTCCTGGCGGTCTTTTACACTGAGTCCGTGGATCATCCACCGAGGGCGCACAGGGTCCGAGGCTTCTTTCGCATTTGCTACCAAAAACCACTTTGCACGGTGCAGAGAATGTGGTCTGGACTACGAAATTGATTGGAATGGTGGACCATGCGCATCGTAGCCTGAAATGGGCCAAAAACGCAGATTTAGCGCAGAATAGGCATGCACGAAGCAGATTTGCTATTATTTTGAAGGACTGACAGTATTCGTGGGAAATTTGGACCTCGGAACCACGCGGAGAAAAGCTGGTCTACTTTTATCATAGACAGGATCTAGTACAATGCCAGACATATTGCTTCTATCGGGGAGGGTCATGTCGCTAGTCACGAAATTTTGCACCAAATGTATAATCGTAAACTTCACGTGTGTACATGCGGACAGTGTCTGCGTGGGGAGGGTTGAGCACCGTGCACAGCGGTGCGTGGTGGGTGGGCGTAAAATGTGGCTGGCGTGGATCATCCACGAGGTAAGGCAAGGTAATGTGTGTAGTGATACGAAGTCTAAGCTGCAAATAACACCACTATCTATGCACGATACAAGTAAGCATTGGCTGCCGGATTTATCAACTCAAAAAGCTCTCAACGGTGCACTCCAGGCATCATACCAAATAGACGATCCACGCTGTACGCTTACACATGCCATACCTCACTCATATCAATATTCTCTGTATATTTGGGGGATTGTGTCGCGCATGGGGCGTCTGGACTGAGGAGGGACGTGAATGAGTCAGTTGTGTTTATCGGGGACAAGAATTGGTCCCATTTCGTATATTGGTTTCAGCCAAGGGAGGCAGATTACTACTTAGAAGGTCTTGGATAGTGTCCACATCGTTGGGCTACCTGATGCGAGAACGCGTGGGTGTATATACTGAAAGTGGTCTTTCACCACCCTGCCTCATAAGTTCCATGCGAATAGGGAGCCTGAGCTTGACTTCTTGATGTGCCATCCTCTCCTTAATACGCGTAGTACAAAGTCGACTCGTTCTCAGACTGCCTGATCTTCTTGTTCTCCTGCTTGAGCCAGAACCTCATTCCCCATGCACCGATTGCAGTCGCGACACTCAAAGCAGCGCTCGAAGACATGGCCATGGTGTAGCGAGGTTCGTCAGAAGAAGGCCACATGTACGGAGTCCAGATGAATGATGCGACAGCGATACAGTTGACGATGGCGAGGGAGCAAGCTTTCTTCTCCTTGGTCTGAGAGCAAGTGGCAGAGACCCAACCGAGAATGATGCTGTTGACTGCGTATGTACCGATCGAAAAGACGCACATTGCGACTACGCTCGTTAGTGTCCATGTCGCCGCTTTGTTGAGTTCTGGAACTTACAATATCGAGCACCAGTATTGAGTGTCGCACAACCAAGAACGAAGCCAAACACCGCAACAGCCTTTGCAATAGTGATGTGCCTAAACAGTTAGCACCAACACGAGCTTCATGTGCAGACTAACTCACCAAGTTCTCTCATTCAACCGTCCAGAAGACCAAGACCACGCAATAGAAATCGCCCCCGCAATCAAATAAGGCGGACAGGTCAAGACCAGAGTGATAGTCTGGTTGAACCCGAGCGTCTTCACAGCTGTCGGAAAAAAGTTCTTGAAGCCATTCGCACCAAGATGACAATGCTGCATGACGACGAAAAGCCAAACCTTGGGATCTTTCGCTGCTTCACGAATACCAGAGAAGCTTGTTGACTCGCCCGCATTTCCTACGGTGTCGCGCTGTGTTCGCTCGTGGGCTAGTTGTCGTTCTTGTTCGGTCAGCCAGCGTGTTGTGAGGGGCTCGTCAGGGAGGATGAAGAAGCCGACTAGAGCGACTACGAGAGTTACGGCGCCTTGGATGATGAAGAGCCATTGCCAGCCGGCGAGGTTGGCCTGAGACGTTAGTGTTTGCGGAGAAAAAGGAGTTAGAGACGTACCATTCCGTCCATCTCAAAGATGCCAAGGGCAATTAAGCCTGCAAACGCCGTGGCAAGAATGTTTCCGGTATACAGAATCGAGATGCGAGTCGCAAGCTCCTTACGAGTGTAGAATCTGGCAAGGATATACAGTGCACCAGGATAATATGGCGCCTCAGTGATGCCCAAGAAGAAGCGTGTCAGCAGCAAACCGGTATAGTTGTGACTCAGAGCCGTCAAGCCACTGATGATGGCCCAGACTGTCATACAAGACGCCATCCAGATACTGGGCCGGACGCGGGTAACGACCATGTTCGCCGGAATGCCAACAATGACATAACCGGCAAAGAGGATCGAGACGCAGGTCTGATACTGGGAACCGGTCAGGTTGAGGTCCTTTTCAATGCTGTTGAGACGAGCGAGGGCGATGGCATTTCGGTCCTGAGATGGTCAGCATACACTGAAAGTCACCTGATAGAAATACTGACGAGGTAATTGAGCCAGTACATCAGCCAGAGAATAGGCATGATCCACCAGTCGAGCTTTCGCACGAGGGCGATCTCACGAGGGTCAGTCTTTGCATGTGCACCCGAGTAGTCGCGTGCTTGGGGGGCTGTCTCGAGGATCTCCTCGACTTCATCGAGATCTTTATCTCGCTTCTCCTCATCGAGACCTTTGTCTCGCTTGTCTAGAGAGTGACGAGCATCCATGTTCTTGTTGTTCTTGTTGTTTTTGTGGTAGTTAGTTGACAGATGGCCGTCATAGCGAGGACGATGTCCCCCTTTATACACAGCCTCGCCCGGACATTCTTATGCCGCCATTCCATCATTGAATTACAATTCTCCCCAACATCAAGGTTTCATTGCATCTCACTTGCTGACGTCAATCCGTAAAATATCGTATTCACTCAGCCTTCATCTTCGTTGCGCCCGTAAAGCCAATGTGGAGATGCTCTCCATTGGATAGCGTTTTTCTCGAAGAACTCTAATCCACTGCTCCTCCACGCCAAGATCATCTTGGCAGGCGGGGTAAAGACGACCTAAAATCATGCTTAAGTGCAGGCTAAGGCTTTCTTGGAAGGTGTTTTGGGGGAAGAGAGTGTTGAAGATGTCTTGGCGAGAATATCGTCATTGTCTTGAGCGAATTATTTCGTCTGTCGTCGTCGCCGCCTGTGAGGTTTCTCGGTATATGCCGGGAATGTTTGGGAAAGTAGACTTTGTGGCTGAAGTGGCTAGACCGCTAGAGGAGATAACGGAAAGTAGCGAGATAGACCGCCAATCTAAGGTTGATGCGACGAGTAGACTACCTATCCCTACGAGTGATGCATATACCGGTTTTTGCGGTCGTCGACTAACGAGCCTATCATTCAGCCCTGGAAACCCCAACGCCCAGACAAGCTGACCCATGAGGATGCATATCCCCGCAAATGCCTAGAAAAGCTAAGTGTGCATCTTTCTCTTGGCTTTGGGTCCGAGTGCTCACTCGATGCACCAACAAGGGGCCTAAGCCAATTAAATTGCGATGCATTCGAACCTAGCTACCGCTTATTATGAAAGTGCATCCAATACTTCAGGTGAGTCCCCTCGCTCGGACCCAAAGGGATTACATCAAATCATCTTGTTTTCCGGCTCTTCATCTAGCTTCCGGATCGCTGCGGCACTCTATCTCCGGGGCGATTTGTCGAATACTTGCCGATTGGCTACCGCCATCTAGACACAGACAAGTTCTCGAGAAACGATAAGTCAGCGGCGTATCGGTGAATCGTAAGATAACTATATCCAATCAGATCATGCGAAAGCTACTTGATCTAATAGTGGGCCACCGGATTAGCTCTTCCGAATCAGAGCTGCTGTATTGCCCCTAAAGGGACATCTACCGGAACTTTCTCGTCCACCATCACGACAAGAACGTGGCGGAGCGGGCAACGCTATCTTTGGCTACTGGCGTTGTGAATCTCACTGCACCTAGGCACTGTTGGTGGTGGACTCGCATCTGAAGGACTAGTTTCACGCATGTAACTCTTTCCCCTAGGTAGTCTTGTCAGAGGTGCATCACAGTGCACTGGTCAAGACATAGGGGGCAAGGGAATCACAAGGAACGGAAATTATGATGGTAAGGATATGTATTGGCTACTAGCCCAGTTATCTTCCAACTGACCAAGCAGTTACCATTTATCGAGATTTTGTACAAACAAACAACTATATACAGAGTTATAAAAGAAGAATACGGTGATGACCAAAAGCAACTGCAACGACGCTCCACCTCAAGACCAGAAATCTGATCCTGTCACGCAAGCCACATTTAGCGGAGAGCGTTGACAACGGCAGTGTAAGCAGCCTTGGGGTTGTAGTTAGCATCGAACAGAAGACTGTCGTGCTCCTTGCGCCAAGAGTTCTTGTCAGAGACACCCCAGACGGTGATACCAATGCACTTGGGGACGTTGAGGCAGGCCTTGGTGACGGTGGCGTAGTCGTTGGCGGGGGCAGTGCGGATGTCGAGCTCGGTGATGGCAACCTCCTTGACACCAGAGTTGGCGAGGGCAGTGAGAGCACCCTGGATTTGGCCAGCGGCACCGGGGTCAAGGTGAGTCTGGGAGCCAATACCGTCGACGGGAACGCCCGCGCTGAGCCACTTCTTGACGGAGGGAACCATACCCTTAGTGACCTTGGAGGCGCTGCCGGAGTCGAGGCTGTAGTCGTTGATGTACAGCTTGGCGTTGGGGTCAGCCTTGCGGGCGGCGCGGAAGGCAATGCCAACATAGTCGTCGTTGCCGAAGACGTTGTTGAAGTGAGAGTCCTTTCGGAGGGTGCCGTCCCAGTCGAAGATCTCGTTGACGACGTCCTGAACATGTTAGTAAAGTCATTTCCAAGAAGATCGAGAGAGGAAAACATACCCAGGCGTAGATCTTGCCCTTGTAGCGTCCAACGACTTGGGTGACGTGGTTCTCAATGACCTTGGTCAGAGTAGCCTTGTCGTTGATGTTCTTAACCCACTGAGGGAGCTGAGAGTGCCAGACCAGAGTGTGACCTCGGACCTTGAGGCCATTCTGCTGAGCAAAGTTGACGACCTGGTCGAAGCTACCGAAGTTGAAGTTACCCTGGCTGGGCTCGGTGGCATCCCACTTGCCCGAGTTCTCGGGGGTGACGGCGCCAAAGTCGGCCTTGATGATGGCAGTGTCCTTTGCGACGCTGAGCAGGTTGGGTTCGGTGATGGTTCCGAAGTAGAGCTTGCCCTTGTTCTTGATCAGCTTGTTGATGCTGTCGGCGGCCTGGCGGGGCTCGATGGCGGTGGGAATGGCCGCGACCAGCGAGGCGGTGTAGAGGAAGGAAGACAGCTTCATTTTGGAAGAAGTTCTTGGTTGTAGAGATATGTGACAAAAGAAGGATAAAACGTTAGATTTGACCTGCAAACGGTGAATGAAGCTGTGAAGATACTGTAATGAATGTAGTTGTTTGAGTGATGAGAATGCCAAGTGCCAAGAGAGAGTGGACTAGATCATCTTATATATCTTGATCGGGTCGGTCCCTTGTCATACTACAAGACGATGGTGTTCTCGAAAGAGTCAGCGCCCGGGATTGATTTGTCCGATTGAGCTAGCCCCTTCTCAGTATTCGGACGGTGCTCCGGGTATCTAGGGCTGTTTCGAGATAGATTGTCGTTGAAAGGAGTTATACCGAGACAGGGGTGCGTGAGTCGAGGCGGCTCTATCTCCTGGATAATCTCCAGATGAACGGAACTTTTGGCCTGCCTTGCTTTTTGCATTGCATTGTTTCTGGGGTGCATATACACGACCCCGTAATTCGGGCCTTTACTTTGGCCTCACCGTCATCTGATGTACGGCTAAATGGTATGTTTTGTTTCGTGTCACTCTGTAGATCGACAGAGTTTGAGACGATATTCTGTTTACTTGGCGGACTTGTTTTCATCAACTTCAGGTGAAACTCGAACAAGAAGTCAAAAGGCCAAAGCTGAAGGGAGCTAGTATGTGTCAGTTCTGGCAAACGCCCCACAGACAATGGTACTAGCAGGGCTGGCAGGGGTCTCATTTCGGCTGAATAGCCCTTGAGAGGTGAGACCTATCCCGTATCAGCTAAAAGCACGAGCCAGATGCCGAATTCAGGAACGTGAGCTCGTTCAACGTCGTTCCCAGGGGAAACACGTGGGTCGCGTTTCATGTATGGGGTGGTGGTGATATTCTAGATTTCTGCCGAATCGAGAATCATCTTGGGGTAATATTTCTCCGCGTAAAGCCACCAATCGTTAGCATTGGGTAAACGGATACCGGCACGGAGAGTTGGGCAACTTACTCAATTCTGGTTTCATCTTTATAGCAGGTGGTAATCATGATCTGGGCGGCATTCAGCTACGGGTTTGACAGGCGCGCATCAGCTGGGGTTCACCGGGTGAATTGGATATCGCCGGGTATTCTACTCATGATGTCTCGTGATCTCTAGAGGCTGAATAGACGTAGCATAATAATCATGTCAAGATGAATATTCCTCCAAAGAGAGAATCATGAGGGCATCAACGTCGTATTGAAGAAGCATGTTCAATATGCTGGTGGATGAATTCAGTAATGTCATCATTGACTGCGCCTCTATGATTGCCGCGCCTATGATATTCGTGATACGGTGTTCAAGAACAAGTCATTATTTGCATGACTGATAGATTGACACGTAAACAAGACAATTATGCAAGAACGTGGTATTGACACTTTTACACTGGAACAAGATCCGGAAAACTCACGGAGGGGACTATAGATTGATTACTGTTAGAGTGAATAAATAAAATTGAACCAACTAAATGCCAAAAAGCATTCATTACTCGAATAAAGATAAATGCTCTTCGATTAAATGTAGGGTAAGGAATTGAGCGATGCTTCACTTGTCTGCTCTGTCGTATCTCGTGCCCCACCAGAACCAAACCCACTTTATTGTCAATGACTTCCACTGCCGCGGGAATGACGGGAGTACAAATACCAAGAGTCCGGCTGTCTTACTTCACGAGAGCTTCCCCTTAAACTCAGCCATCGAAGATATTCACCAACAACAACAAAACATGACGCAGGATTTCGACTCTACACAGCACGCTGTTATCACTTCTCCAAGCCATCAATCTGCTTTCACATCCACCTTCCAGCTCCCGCAAGACTACTCCGACGTTTCGCTTTTGCCAGCCTCGATAACATGCCCTCGTGAGACTGGAGTCACTAGATGGAAGCTGTGATGCGAGGCTTTGACTGCTTGCGTCGCGCATAAGACCATTGAGAACATGCAAGTCTGTCCTGCAAATACCGGACTGTCCGCAACAATGTCCTCCCATCCAAAGTTGACATGATGCAAGGGGAAAAATCATCAATCGCACTCGACCGCAAAATCGTGGTAAACTCTATGTAGAGTTCACTAAACTCAAACTCAAAGTAAGCACCCGGAGACATGGTGAGCAGGTTCGTCCCCGGAACCTTGTAGTGACAGCGATGACGATGGTCGATGATACCGAGTTATCCCATGAGTTCCGTGAAGTGATTCTATACTCCCTAGTCACAAGTCTGAACTACAAATACATACGTATCTATTCCATAACCCACATCGGATTATCCACTATGCATTGTTCCCTCCAAACCCTCCCCTCCCCCTCATCTCTGACTCCCAAGTCCCATGCCACGTAATCATTCGCAATGCCAAGCTCGTCTGACTTGTAAGCGAAAGTGTATTCTGCTGCTCATACCCATGCCATGTATAATCAGATGCTGCTCCTTTCAATTTGCCGCACATCTTTCCGCCCGCACACAAATGCGATGACGCGCCACCATCTCGAACTTTCAGTACCAGTTGCTTGATTGGTGGCTTTTGAACTGCAGGAGCGCTTAGTTGCAGGTGCATAGGCCCTTGCGGCTCCGGGTTCCTCATTCCCTAGTGAGCGATCTCTAAAATGATCAGTGTGCATGAGCTATGCCGGATGAAGAGCGTGATGGCTGCTCTGTGCTCTGATCGTGGTTCAGCCTATCTACTAGGAGCGCGCTTATCGTAGACCATAAGCTGAGAGAACCTTGTTAAGTATCCCACTACCTGTGGAAAGTATTATATTAAAAATTATTATATATTAATCTTATAAACTTAATTAACTTATATTCTCTTAACTTTTAAAGCTTCTAGTTACCTAGATATAACTTACTTTAGTAAAGGTATTAATACTTTAACCTTTTTAACTAGTTTAGATAACTTAATTAATAAAACCTTTAATAATTTAACCTTTTTACTATAGTATATATATAATCCTTTTTAAAGTTATTTAATAACTTTAATTAAGCTAGAATACTTTTTAGGCTTTTAAAGCCTTTTATAGTACTATAGTTTTTTATATCTAGGCCTTATTTTTCCTTAACTTTTTTAGCTTTTTATTAATATATTTTTAAAGTACTTTAACTTCTTTAGGTATATATTTTATATTTTTAGGGATTATTAGCTTATTTAGTAATATAGCCTTATTATAAGCTAAGGTTATATACCTTTCTTAAGTATTTATATCCTTTATAGCTACCTTAAATATATTATAAGTAAAAAAAGTAATCTTAATATAGTTAATACTATTAATATTTTAATTAAAATATTTTCTATCTAAAGACTTAATAACTTTTAATAGGCCTTTTATAATAGTTAGGGTTTTAAACAGGGAAACTAGTCCATACTAGGTTTATATTTACAGATTATATAGGGCATTATACTAAGTATATTAGTTTAAAGTTATATCTCTTAATAGTTAATAGTATAGGTAAAGCTTATTAAGGTAAAGAAGTATTATTAATAGCTAGTAAGCTAAGTTCTATTTAATACTAAATAAATATATATATATACTTAAGTAGCTTATATATTACGACCTAACAGGTAGAAGCGCTTATATTACATATACCTTACTTATTTTACTAATTATTAAGTAGCTTACGCTTTAACCTTATTAGTACTATAAGCCTTATAATATAGCTTATAATATAGACTTATAACTTACTATAAGCCTAACTTACTATACTATAAGCTACCTAAATATATATATATATTTATTTAGTATTAAATAGAACTTTACTTATTAGCTATTAATAATACTTTTTTACCTTAATAAGCCTTACCTATATTATTAACTATTAAGAAATATAACTTTAAAATAATATACTTAGTATAATACCCTATATAATCTATAAATATAAACCTAATATAAACTAGTTTTTCTATTTAAAACCCTTAATTATTATATATTAATAGCTCTTATTTAGAATATATTATATTAAATAACTAAGTAATATTATACTATTAAGATATTTAATAATATTAGCCTAGTACTTTCCTATACTAAAAAACTACCTAGCCTTACTAAGATAATAGCTAAGATCTATTAACTTTATAATACTATTTATAATATAAAAGTATATACCTATAAATAAGATATAGTACTTATAAGAGCTAATTATATCTAGTAATAGGTAAGATAAAATATTAAAAAAAACTTAAAGCTACCTTAATTAGAACTATTTAAAGAATAAGCTATTAATATAGTTCTATTTTTTATAAAAATAAAAAGATACTTTTACTTATTTCTAACTAAACTAAATAATATTATTAAAAAGGTACTTTTTACTATATTTTTAATTTAAGAAAATACTAAGGATTAATTTAAGCTAATTTTTAAAGACTATTTTAAAAATAAAAAGATTATATAGAATTAGAAAACTATTAATATCTTTACTAATTAAAGTAACTTTAAAAGTATACTTAAAGATAACTTTAAAGTAGTTAATAAGGAATAATAGGTAATAGCTAAAATTATAACCTTTAAATAGATATACTTATATACTATATACTTTACTAAATTTAAATAACTTACCTTTAAGACTTAGTAAGATAATAAAGCCTTTATAAAGATCTATTATAAAAGACTAAAAGAAGAAATTAAAGATAAGCTATATAAAGTAAATTATCTTAATAATATTATAAAGTATATTATAATAGTAATTAAGATTAATAAATAATAGTATAAATATAAAAAAGAAAAAACTATTAAAATAAAATAAAAAAATAACTTTAATCTATATTACCCTAATTAAGAATATAATAATAACTAAAATAACTTTTAAAACTAAGGATAATAATAAAGTAGCTAATATAATAATACCTTATATAAAATATAGTTAGGCCTTATAACCTTAAAAGCTATATAGCCTAATAAAAGTAACTAGTAACTATAAAATATATCTAAGTATAAGTATTATAACTATAACTAATTTAAATATATAGTATAATAATACCTAGAACTATAAAAACTATAGAACCCTAACTAAGGTAAGTAAGTACTAGGACTAACTTAATAAATAGAATTATAAATAGCCTAAAGAACCTAGATACTAGGAATAATATAAAGCCTTTATAATATATTAGTAGCTATATCTTTAGAAAATAAAAAGATATTAAAATAGTAGCTATACCTAGAAAGCTTTATTATAAAGCTATAAGATCTATTTTATATACTTAAGAAAGCTATAAAAAATACTATAAAAAGGAACTATATTAGTAACCTAGAAAGTAAGAATTACTAGGAAAAATAATAAAAATATAATAAAAATAAGAAATTATAATAGTAAACTTATACTAAGTATTATATAAGGAAAAACTAAAATATAAAAAAAGCTAAATAAAAAAAAGAAGCTAGGAAGCTAAAAGAACTATAAGTCTTAGGAATAATAAGATAGAAAGAAATAATTAATATTAACTTAAAATAGTTATAGTTACTATAAGTAATTAATAATATCCTAGTTAGGACTAAGCTTAATAATAAAGAAAAAATATAAAAATAAGAAATTATAGTAAAAGATAAAATATAATAGTCTTACTAATAATAATCCTAAAGTATAAAATATAGGAAAAGATTAGCCTAAGGTATAGCTTAATACCTTTAAAAATAAAATAAGGAAATCTTAAAGATATAAATATAAGACTATAAAGTAAAGTATAATAAATAAGAACTTAGAATCTTTTAGATATATAATAACCTTTATATATAAAAAATAAGAAAATATATTAATATAAAAAAAGAAAGTACTATTTATATTAAAGCCTACTATATTAATAATATACTTAACTTACTATATAAAGAACCTAATTTTAATATATAAAATAATATCTAAATAATACTAATAAACCCTAAATATAATAAAATCTTATAGATTTTATATAGAAACTATTAATATAAATAATATAAGATAAAAAAGATAAATAATAATTATTTTCTAGTTACTATAAAAAGAATATTTAATAATAAACCTTACTTATAAGAAGAAATAGAGAGATACTTAGTTAAGGTATAGTATAATTAACTTAAAGTTATAGAACTATAATTTAATATATTACTTTATAGATAGATTTATAAAATAAAAGATTTTCTAAAAGAAATTAAATAGTCTAAGTAAATAATTAAAAAAGCAAAAAAAGAGTTTAATAAGATAACTTAAAGAAAGTATATACTAAAGAAAGTAGTATTAATTAATAATACTAGTTCTAAAGATATAGAAAAACTATAAAGATAATAAAAAGTAAATAGCCTTTACCTAAACTATAGTTTAGAAAATATTAGTAAACTATTAAGGAAATAAAAAGTAAAAAAATAGTATTTTTTTAAAGAATATAAGTTTTAATAAAAAATAACTAATAAATAAAATACTAAACTAAAAAAATATTTATAGTAATAACTATATAATAATAAATTTATAAATAACTATACTAATAGTAAAGGATATTATAATAGTAACTATAAAAAGGTTTACTATAATACTTTAGAAAAAGTTAAATACTATTTATAATAAAGTAATAAATATATAAAAAGTAAAGTTTATAATAAGATATAAATACTTTAAAAGTAATATAAATAATAAGTATACTAATTTACCTAGTATTAAAAGTTTAAATTAAAGGAAAATAGCTAAAAGTATAAGTTAATAGTAAAGTATAATAAAACTTTATTAACCTAAAAATAGTTATAAAGCTTAAAATACTATAAAAAAAGAAATTATTATCTTACTTACTAGTTAATATAAAAAAATAGCTTTTTAATTATAATAATAATATTATAAACTAAAAAATTAATTACCTTAAGATCTTTATTAAAAAAAAGAAATAAAAAGTAAATTTTAATATTATACTTTTAGGATAGGAAATAAATATTTTCCTAGGTATAATATAACTTAAATAAGAAAACCTATCTATTAATTAAAAAAATAGCTAGGTTATTTTCCCTAGTAACCCTAATAATAATAAGGAAATAATTATAAGAAATAATAAAAGATCTTAAACCTTAATTATAGGAAAAGGTATAGGTAAGTATAAATTAAAGTAACTATTACCTTTAAAAAAAGTATAATATAAGTATAAAAAAGGTATATAAAGTAAAAAATAAATCCTAGGTATTTTTTAATAATAAGACCTATAAAAGGAACTAGAATTAATAATAAGCTAAAATAGACTAGTAAATATATTAAAAGAATACTAGGTATATAATAAACTATTTATAAAAAAACTAGAAATAAAAGTTTTTAAATATAGCTAGTAAAACTATAAAATTAACCTTATAAATAATAACTTACTATTTTAAAAGTTATATTTACTTAATAAAAAAGAGTTAAAAGTATAGAAAGTATATATTAATAAGATATTTTAAAAAAGCTATATTAAAAAATTAAGTTTAGCCTTAGTATTATTAATATTCTTTATATTAAAAAAGAATAAAAAACCTAGGCTAGTTATTAATTACTAACTAGTTAATATATATACTATTAAAGATTAAACCTTACTTTTACTTATTATAAAACTTAAGGATTAATTATAAAGTAAAAAGATCTTTATTACTCTAAACCTTAAAAGTATATATAATTTAATTTATATAAAAAAAAGAAATAAATAAAAAATAGTATTTAAAACTAAATTTAAATTATTTAAATATATAATAATACTATTTAGTCTTACTAATATACTTATAATATTTTAGTAAATAATTAATAGTATATTTTAATAGTACCTTAATATCTTTATAGTCTATTACTTAGATAATATCCTAATCTTTTTAAATAATAAAAAAGAATATAAAGAATATATTTATAAGGTCTTAAAGATACTATAAAATACTAAATTATTAATTAAACTAAAGAAAAGTTATTTTTATATTATAAAAGTAAACTTCTTAAGATATACTATTATATTTAGAAAAATTAGTATAAAAAAAAAGAAAATCTTTATAGTCTTAAAATAGAAAGTACTTAATAATATTAAGGAAATATAAGCCTTTTTAGGCTTTATTAACTACTATTATTAATTTATTAAGGATTTTAGTAAAATTATAAACCTACTAATAAAACTTATTAAAAAGGATAAAACCTTTAAATAAAATAATAAGACTTAAATAGCCTTTAAATAACTAAAAAGAGTTATTATTAGTAAACTAGTCTTAACTATCTTTAACCTAAAAAGAAAGATTAAATTAAAAATAAACTTATTAGACTTTACTTTAAGAAAATAAATTAGTTAATAAAATAATATAGGAAAATTATACTTTATTATATTCTATTTATATAAGCTATATAAAGTAAAGCTTAACTACCTAATTTATAATAAAGAATTTCTAGTAATTATTAACTATTTTAAGGAATTTAAATATTACCTTATAGAAAGTAAGTACTAAATTAAGGTCTATACTAATTACTAGAATATATTATACTTTACTATAATATATAAACTTAACTAATAATAGCTATACTATATAGAATACCTATATAAGTTTAATTTTATAATTATTTACTATAAAAAATTAGAAAATAGTAAAGTAAATATAATTAATTATAAATTAAATTATAATACTAATACTATAAAAGTAAAGGAATAAGTACTAAAAAAAAATAAAAAAGGAAAATTTAAATTTATTTAATAAATATAAATACTAAGATAAATATAGATAATAGCTATTAAGGAAATCTTAAGTAAATCTAAAGAATTTATATAAGAATTTTACAGATACTTAATATATAAATACTAAGGAGTTACTAAGACCTTAAAAAGACTTTTATAATATAAATACTAGATTAAGTAATTAATAGTAAAAAAGATTATTAAGTAATATAATATTTATATTAAAATAAAAGTATAATAATATAAGCCTTATAAAAAACTATAACCTCTTAAAGTTATAAAAGTACTATAAAGCTTACTTATAATAAATTTTATTATTAAATTACTATAGTTAAAAAAACCCTTAATTAGAATCTTTTATAATAGTATTATAGTTATTATTAAAAGACTTATAAAGTTTTTAATCTATATATTTTATAAAGAAAAGATAAATACTAAAAAAATAGCTTATATTTTCTATAATAAGATTATATAAAAATAAGAATTACTTAAAGAAATCCTTATAGATAAAAGTATAATATTTACTAGTAAGTTTTAGTAAGTACTAATAGCCTATATAAAGATTAATTACTAACTTATAATAGTATTTAGACCTTAAGTAAATAAATAGATAAAATAAATAAACTAAGTAATAAAATAGTATTTATAGTATTATATTAACTATAAATAAAATAACTAAGTTAAGAAATTACTATATACCTAGCTAGCTTATAATATTACTTATAATAAAAGTATTAAACTTATACTATTAAATATTAACTTTAGCTATATATTAAAAGTATACTATAATATATAAAAGACTAAAATTATTAACCTTATAGCTATAATTAAAAGCAAGGACCTAAAAAATATATATAATAAACTTTAAATAAAACTAGAATTTATTAATAAATAGATATAATAGTACTATAACTTTAAAAGATTAAAAAAACTAACTTTTAAAGAAAAAAATATAGTATACCTATCTATAAAAAACATTACTATAAAATAACTAAGCTATAAGCTTAACTTTAAGTATATTAAACCTTATAAAATTATTAAAAAGATCTTTAAAAATAACTATAAGTTAAACCTACTAGTAAGGATTAGGCTTTATAAAGTTTTTTATATAGTATTACTTAAATTAGTAGCTAATATAATATATATTAAGATTAGTAATAAACTAAAAAAAATTAATAAACTAGAACTCTATAAAGTAAAAGTAATTAGGAAAATATAAGTAAAAAATAATAAAAAAGAATATTTAGTTAAATAGAAAGATTACTTAAAAAGTAAAAATATATAAAAACTACTTAAATACCTTACTAATACTTAATAACTTCTAATAAATTTCTACTAAATAAAAAAAGGTTAAGAAAAACCTTACCTTAATTAATAATATTTATAATACTTAATAACTATACTTTTATAGTAATAAATAATTTTATATTATTAAGAGCCTTTAGATTATTTATAGTCTTAATATTATAATAAAGCATTTTATTACTATAAGACTATAACTATCTTTTTTAATAATAAAGCTATATAAAATAGCTTAAATACTTATTTACTTACTATTATAATTATAATAACTTAGTTTTAATAACCTTTTCTTTATATTTTAAATAATACTTTTTAGTAATAAAATAATTAGCTATAAAAATTAGTATATAAAAGATATAAAGATATATAAAAATAAACCTTTAAGTACTAAGATACTTTTACTATTATATCTATAACTATAATATATATACTAAATATACTTAAAATAACCTTCCTTAGCCTAGTACTTAAGGCCCTAAGGTTTATAATAACTATATAATATAATAGTAAAACTAGTATTTTTAATTAGAATTACTTATACCTAATAGTTATAAGTAGCTTTAAATTCTAATATAGTATTAGTAATTATATAGAAATATTATAAGTTTAAGTTAAAAACTTACTAAAGTAATATAGAAAGAAATAAATAAGTAGGTCTTAAGAATAAGACTAATAAAAGGAAGGAGATTATATTATAACCTAATAGGTAAAAGCGCTTATATTATATATACCTTATTTATTTTACTAATTATTATATAGCTTATATTTTAACTTTATTAGTACTATAAGCCTTATAATATAGCTTATAATATAGACTGATAACTTACTATAAGCCTGGCTTATAGTACTATAAGTTACCTAAGTATATATATATATTTATTTAGTATTAGATAGAACTTTACTTACTAGCTATTAATAATACTTTTTTACCTTAATAAGCCTTACTTATACTATTAACTATTAAGAAATGTAACTTTAAAATAATATACTTAGTATAATACCCTATATAATCTGTAAATATAAACCTAGTATAGACTAGTTTCCCTATTTAAAACCCCTAACTATTACATTACAGTATAGTAAGTTAAGCTTATAGTAAGTTATAAGTTAAATTATAAGTCTAATGTATAGCTTATAATAGTAATTCTCTAGTGTGTTATAAGTTATATACTAATTAGTAAAAATTAGTAGGGCATATGTAACGTAAGTGTTATTTCCGAGTTAGGTTATAACACCTTTTTTTTAATAGTAAAAATACCTTTTAATATAGTTAGTAAGAATAGTAAGTATAATAGAAAATTAATATATATACTTTTAAGTTACCTAGCTTATTAAGTTATTATAAATAATAGTTTAGCTTACTAAAGTAGTAAATATATTATTTATAAAGTTATATTATAGTATATATATAAAGATATAAACTTAAGGTTATATTCCTTTATATACCTCTTAATCTTTTCTTTTTATAATACCTTAAGGCTTATAATAAGATTTATTAGTTATTATAAAAGCTTATAAGTAAAAGCTTATATTAGGGAAAAAAATATTGTGTTATTAATTATTATCTATATTCGTAGCCTAAAGCTTAACCTTATAGGCCACAGTCATCCCATAGTAACCTGTAGAAAGATTCACTTATGAACTGCAGGCGAATATGTTGGCATAATAGCGACATTATGATCTGCGTCAGTTTTGCAAAGCTGTTTGTTCTTCCCCTCATGCCACCGGAAGCTGAAGCATTGCTTAAGGGGCTTCAAGTCAATACGAACTGCCGACCTGAAGAGGTGCGACACAAAAGCAATGGTCTGATGTGATATTCCTTGTCTTGCGAACAGACATGGTTCCAACGAGTCGGGACCTTGAACGAGCTCAAACGAGACTTAAGGTCAATTGGGATTAGTGTCATGATTACAGCGGCGTGAGCTAGCCGATTTTAGAATGGCTGAAACGTCTGAAGCGGTGGGGAAGGGCACCTAACAGTTCAATATACGTGAAACAGAGGGGGCTTGTTAGTGAGCCTCTACTACCAGCGACAACATGTGTTAAGGTTAGCTTACCTGTATGGTTATTCTCAGGTATAAACTCTAAATAACATTAAAGATATTACACTGTAGGTACAAAATATTAGCTTCCGCTTAGCACCTCAATCCACGGAGCCGCAAGATAACGATAAGACCGTATCTCACTAATGCATCTCATTGGTCAAACCCAATTACTAAACCCCAAGTCAGCAAACCTCCCCTGTCATTGAAACACGATGAAACCAAGAACAAGGAATCTCAGCAAATCACGTTGATCGGCCGAGAAACTAAACGTCTGGAGTAAAATTGAAGGTCCATCATCGAAACACGACAACAGGTGGAAACAGATGGAAAAATTCCACGGTTCAAGCCAAGACGGGACATGGCAAACAGGCCGCCATGACCCTTGCGTTTTTAACAACTTGAGACAGAGTTAAGCGTAAACGGTAAAGCAAGCTGGCGCCAAACCTTGTCAAGAATAACCTTGTCCAACATAACCTTGTCCCGAACGACGACTCCCACTACACGACCGTGATGAGTTGGTATATAAACATCTTGAACGAGCCATCCAGAATGACAAGAAGCATCCTTTTCCAATCAGTCCATTTCATTCTTTTCAAAGAGCTAGTCTCTCTTCTCATTCTTTTACCTTAACATTCATTCTATCAAGTTCGCTTGCGACTTTACCATTCCAATCATTTCACCATGAAGACCACCACTTACGTTTCCGCTCTTCTCAGCCTGGCCTCCGCCGTCAGCGCTCACTACACCTTCGACAAGCTCACCCTCGGTGGTGTCCAGGAGGGCACTGATAACCAGTACATCCGCAAGCACCAGAACGGCTACATGCCCACCAAGTTCAAGGGCATCCTCGATGGTTCCATCTCACCCACCGACAAGGACTTCACCTGCAACAAGGGCTCTACCCCCTCTGCCGACGTCTTCAAGGTCAAGGCCGGCGATGAGATTGGTCTCAAGCAGGCTTTCGGCGGTACTGGAATGCAGCATCCCGGCCCTATCCAGGTCTACGCTGCTGCTGTCAAGGACGCTACCAGCGACAGCCCTTATGACCTCAAGTGGTACAAGATTCACCAGGCTTTGATCTGCAAGTCTGGCAACGCTGAGTCTCTCCGCTCCACTGCCTGGTGCTCTTGGGATGAGGACTCTGTCCACTTCAAGATTCCTTCTACTCTTCCCGATGGACAGTACCTCATCCGTGGTGAGCACATTGCTCTCCACGGTGCTCACGCCGGCGAGGCTGAGTTCTACTATGCTTGTGCTCAGGTTGAGGTCACTGGTAACAGCGCCACTACCATCCCTGGTACTTCTGTCTCTATTCCCGGTGTCTACAAGCAGGATGACGCTGCTGTCAACTTCAGTCTCTGGGGAAGCTCTACCTCTTACGATGTCATGCCTGGTCCCGATGTCATCCCCGGTGGTACCATCCGTGGTTCCGCTGACGGTGCCGGTGGTGATGTCACCAAGACTGTTGAGGGCGGTGCTGATTCTGGTTCTGACTCTGGCTCCGACTCTGGCTCTGATGCCTCTCCTACTGAGGGTTCCGCTGCTCCTTCTACCGCCCCTACTTCTGCTACCGAGTCTTCTGCGGCTCCCGTTGTCCCTGACATTCCCGACTCTGCCGAGACCACTCCCCAGCCTACCCCCGTTGCCGCCGAGACCACTCCTCTCCCATCTTCCGGTAACGGAGCCAGCAGCGGATGCTCTTCTGGTTCTTCCAAGGCCCGCCGCCACGCTCACCACTTCGCTGCTCACCGTTTCTAAGCGTATGTAGTTAAAGAAATGATTGGATGTCAGTGATTTGACATGATGCACGCGGGACGTGGTGTTTTGAAGTCATGTCATGCGCTGGCGTCTTGGAGGAAAATGGTATTCTGGACTTG
The DNA here is from genome assembly GCA_003353625.1 of Fusarium fracticaudum. NCBI lineage: Eukaryota > Fungi > Ascomycota > Sordariomycetes > Hypocreales > Nectriaceae > Fusarium > Fusarium fracticaudum. Next base: position 755,483 of record PDNT01000011.1, on the reverse strand, counting down.
ATAAGAAGGAAATCTTCTTCAGCTTTCTTTGTAAACTAGATACACTTCTTGTAAATATAATCTTCCTGGCTGAACTCCTGGACCAATTATTCGTGAATACTTGTCGTTGCTCATGTTGGAGCATTTCATCTCTGGTGCCTGCGTTCAGCAAATGTTCTCCTACCGTCAAATTAGTACCATGCGGATTAGGTGAAAGTATGTATCACCTTCACAAGCCAACGTTGGCCCCCTGCGAAGTTTAGTCAATTCAGTCTTGTGCCGTATCTTGATGAATTTTCGTATCTGCGATCTCGTTGAACCCGCGGGTCCCGACAACCCCGGTTAGCGCTAGCATTCCCAGAGAATGTGATGGGATGACATGGGTCTTCCTTCTGATATTACCGACTACGCCACAGCGCAATCTGATACAAATAAGCATGGTTCTCGACTAAAGACCCTTCGCCATTCGTCTCCTTTCTGAATACCGATGGCCAAGTCACCCACTCCGCATCACCATCGACATTTTTCCAGTGGAGGATAAACAAGAAAGCCTCGTTTATCGGTGTTTTAGTCGGTAATATGTTTCAATAGTGTTTATGACCGACAGGAACTTGTACAAGTCTCAAGTTCGCAAACAAGTCCCGGTCTAGGCTTAGTCGGGAATTTCAACAGGGGGTCAGTTATTACCCCTGCGTTAGTTAGCTTGTTTTAAAAACCGGTCTCGGACGGGAACATCTTGACAATCAATTCTGATTCGTGGGTAAATTCAGACTCCTTGTAATGTCTTGGAATAACTTCGATCGTACGGAGTAGCTACATCCAATCTCTCGCCAGTGCATTCCTCTAATAACATCCTTTACTGGAGGGATTAAGCTGAAGTATGGGTTGTTTACACTTTGATCCTATTCCTTTAGATACAGGAATAATACACGTCCGGAAAATGTTCCAAGAACCATAGTTGTCCCTGACATGTATACAGACTGGGGTCTGTAATCTGGTGGTAGCCAGAGAAGTTTCTCCCCCTTCTTCATGAGCCAAGGAGGTTCTTGGCCAATGTAATATGGTTCCAGATCCCCCATGTCTTTGTGGACTGAACGGGCAATGGCATTGGTACTGAGAAACGAGTACGGAAAATTGGATGCCCTGAGATCCAAATATGGCTGCGACAGAAACAGACTCTGCCCGGTCGATGCATCCCAGACCTGCACTTGCGTGTTCATTTTTACACCTACCAGCCAGTTACCATGAAAGGCGAGAGTGCGTAAGTATGGCACTCCCGGGCTCGCATCAGTTGTAATTGTAAGTGGCTCAAGTCCAGGAAGACAGCGAATCTCGATGCTTCCTACCAGATAGTAGGCAATTTTGGCACCATCCGATGAAAAGGCGATGCAAGGGAAGTGCATAAACGGCATGTCAATTGTATACTCAAGACGGCCGTCATCAACGTTCCAGATCTCAATTGAACAAAGGTCTGGCGATAAAGCTAGTCGTTGTCCATTGGCAGAAATGACCAGAGAGCAATACCGCCTCTCAACCAAACTAAGTTCTCGTTCGAACGTCTTTAAATGACGCAAGGGGTCGATGCTCCAAATCTCAATCAATGGCTCTTTCAGTATAGCAAAAGTTGAAGCGTTGGCTGCAGCAGCTATCAAAATCTCGTTCATCAAGGGGGCTTCTGGTTTGAGTGTCTCTTTGCATGCCCCAGTCTGTATATCCCAGAGCTTCACGACCCCCTCGTTTTGCGACAGTATAGTGTTGTCATCCGCAATGGGAATAACCAGTTCGATTCCCATGGCTTCCCCATGGCTGCTTTCTGTCAATGCCTCTGAGGTAAGGTCCCATATTCTGATGGCATCATCATGCGATTGTCCCGCGAGTAATGTGCCGTCGTCTGAAATGATGGGCCCGACTTTGAAGTTACCCATTAAGCTCTTGGACAAGGCCCCTGTCTTCATATCAAGCACGACGGTTCGATAGCTATCGAGTGTGATTACCAACCAGCCCTTTGTCAGAGAAAATTGGTCAGGAGCCATCGGCTTCTCAAATCTAAGTATATGGATTTCCTTGCTTGACTCTGTGCTCCATACTCTGACCACTTTCGATGTCGATGACAGTGATGCGATCATCGTGCCGTCGTTCGAGAAGCGTAGCTCGTCATCATCACAATGGTCTCCCAGGACGTTCCAGGATGGCGTTGTGGAAGGGCCCCACCTCGAAAGGAGTATGGATTCTTTCGCGATAGTTACAATCCACTGTCCTTGCGGTGATAGAAGTACAGGACATGGTTTGCCCGGTATGTCAGACTCAGATATGCATCTTCCTGTTTCAATGCAGTGTATAAGCACTACGTACTGGAAATGTCGGTCACAGACTGAGCACATGAACCTTCCATCGTCCGAGAATGCGATAGCCTCAGTGCCAGAACAGTGCTCTAAGATCAAATTCCTGACACATACACTAGTTTCAAGATTCCAAATCTTTATCGTCTCAGGGCACCCAACTGCTACTGTTTTGTTGCCATACCAGGAGAGAACCGTGGCATAGTCGCGACTAAATCCTTGGCTTAGACTGTGAAGACAAGAACATGACTTCTGGTTCCAGATTATGAGCTGTCCCCCGTAGCAAATTGAGGCTAGCTTATTGTCCGGCAAGAATGATATCTGAGATAGCCTTTCAAGGACATCAAGAGTTTGACTTTGTGGCCAGTGGAGATCTATGTTGGAGGGCAGCGTAATGTAATTGGGGTATTGACGCCGGTCGAGTGGACTGGGAGCGGTACTCCCTTTGGGGTTGAATAAGGCTCCAGAATGGTATATCTGGAGAGGGTATTGCTCTATGCCGGCTCGGAAATACCGAATGAACTTGAATGCATCCTGGACAAACTGCAGTGGTTGTGCTCCAGTAGTCTCCTCATAGAATAGTCAGCGACAGCGTATGAATGGCCCAAGAACACGCTACCTACATCAAAGATGCCCTGCAGGTCTTGCAGCATCAAGAAGGAATGATCAATCTTTCTTAGTAGACAGATAACCTCGAGCCAGTTCGTAAAGAAACCTTGAAGAAAGCTGTTTGCCTCATCTTCAACTCGAATTCGCTTCCCAGACGCTTTCAAATGGTGAACCCAATACAAGGATGTATATTGAATTTCTAGCGGTAGGCATTGATTGATAACGGATGTTTCAATATCAGAAAGCCTCTTCCCTGGCGTTCGAAGGCCGCAGATATCAGCCTTCAAAGTTTCTCGCATGAGCTTGAGGCATCTCTTTGCCAGGTTCATATGTGTCTCCTCTTCATCTACCTGAAGGTCTCCAGCGGATTTACTGAGAATATAATCTCTGAATGACAGATGGAATAGCTGGAGAGGAGTATCGTCTTCTGGAACATCGATGACGGAACGAAGTGGATCTATTTGACTGGATACAGCCCATGGATTGATGCCAAGGAGTTTAGCAAGTGCTCTGATCGGCAGAGGGCTTGCGAGCAGAATGAGAGAGCCAACGACATCCACAAAATTCCGTTTGACTTCATGCAGGTCACCATCAGGCGCACCGCTCTGCATGAGACTCAGCACAGGCTTGTATAAAGCATCATATTCAGAGTTGACCTTAGATGAGTTATCGATGATGAAGTCAATCTTGTAGTCAGGACTTCTCGCCCAATGTCTATCACGAATCATGCGCACGAAGGTTGCAGCTGCGATGAACAATGGTACAGCCTTGTCAAGCAGTAACCGGAATCGGTCATCCCCAGGCCAGTCTGAAGATAACTGGAGGTGCTTCTGACGATGAGTGCGGTTATACTCCACCACGAAACAATCCAAAGACTGACGGAGGAAAACACAGAAGTCGTTCTCTATAGTTTCGATTTCCAGTTTGTGAAGGACAATCTCCCTGTGTAGCGGATCTTCGACAAAATGTCCCATGATGTCAAGTTCTGGTCTACTTGTGAGAAAGACTCGCAGCACCCCTGGACATGCTGCCAGTAGTAGACGAAGAATCTCCCCGCGGTCTTCTTCATCACATTCGTCCAAGGCATCGAGAACGAAAACAACAGGCTTGAAGAGCCCTTCGTCTTGCAGTTTAACAAGTGGGCCCACAATCAACTTTTGCCATTGGACTCGGATAGGTGTCATGGCTAGCGAATGATCCTCATTCATTGCCTGCAAGATATGAGGGCAGATGGGAGGGAACTGTAGGGCGAGTTGATACGCCAGCACCGCAAACAGATGGCGTCCACTTCCTCGGTTACCGGCACCTTTCTTGAAGACAAAACTGGCGCTGGGCGTTCTGTCTTTCATTTTACGTGAGACAGTGCGTGAAATAGTACTCTTGCCAGTCCCAGCCAGACCTGGGAGCCAACAGATTGTCGGGCTTTGAGGATCGGATGACCATTCTTCAATGTCTTTGAGAACTTGCACTCGGGTACCCTCTAGACAGAAAGAGTCAGGTGGATAATAAATGTGGTCAAACACCTCCTTAGGATCGATAAGCAGATCTCTGAGTTGCACCTTGACATTTTCCTCAACCCTTTGGCTATAGAATTATTAGCAGATATCAGTCTAACAGGCATCATATATTACCTGTATTCGAGCCTCATTTCGATCATCAGGTTATAAAAAAGCTTGACATGATCTCGAGTTTGTGAGCCTTGATGCATTTCGCATAGCAAGCCAGCATTATGTAGTCTATCCTTGGCAACACCGAGATCTTTTAGATATCCAGAAAAGTCTTCTAAGCGAAAGGCATCTGTTAGAGCCTTGGCAGACTTATGCTGGTGACGAAGAGCAAATCCGAGCAGCTTTATGCACTGAGATAGAACGTCGATAATCCTTTTACGGAGGTTGGTGTTTACCGCGAGGTCACTGGAAGCTGATGTGGTTAAATAGAGTTCGTGGTAAACGCTGCACTCAAAGACCAGGATGGTTATTTCGGCAATGCCTTGGTCGACCTTGGCCCTCATCTCCTCGCTAGCGGTAAGATTCTAGAGAAGGTTAGCACAAGTCAAGTGATGCAGATATGGCTAATGGGGTATTACCAGGAGAAGAAACCGCACGGCGGCCCATGGTAATGCAGCAGGATTGGGGTTTGTGCTGACAGCGATATCGCCGACGATTGCGAACCGATTGAGATGTGGAATGATCGTCTCCATAGCTTCAACTATCTTTCTTTTCATACCGACGCGTCTCATTGCTGCTTCTAATTTTGATATCAAAACCGAAAGCCTCTGTTCAGAGTCTTTGGTTGATGCTTGGTCCAGAATCTGAAAGGTTTCTGCTAATTTGTCACCGTCTTTAGACTTTTTGATAGCAACAATTGCTTCCTTCCAAAGTTCTTGGAACTGTCCTTGCTGGTCTTGAGATTCAGACTCGCTGGTGGATATACTGACGCCATGTTGAGCCCTTGCGGCAGAAGACCCAATAGACATATCCTCTGGTGGAAGATCTATGGTAGCAGCAACATTTGCTGAAGCCACGGATGTTGATAATGCTGTAGCAGGCGGTAGAACAGCGGAGACTCTACCTGTTATGAGAAATCAGTAATGAAATTCATGGTGGTAGTATTATATAAACTGTGCGGGTTCAGGCATACCTTGAGAAACGGGTGACGCCCTTAGAAGCGTGACTGTAGAGTCATTGCGTGGTTCCTTTCCTTTCCCGTTTCCAACGTGCTTGATGAAGCCTCTCAATGACAACTTCTTCTGGTCCGGCATGGTTGTTTAACCGGCGACCTGCTGCTCCAAGCTCTAAGTAATGGAACCAACGCGAGTGATGCGAACGTTGATTGCATGTGAGTTGGAGAGGGGAAACATGACCGTGATGTGCGCCATGCATGAAAATCAAGTCTATATGCCGACGCGATTGGCTAGGCATCCGCGAGGCTGACAGACAAACTGACAGGGATGTGAATGCTGACGATCTTGGCAATGATCATTTCGGGGTAAGACGGAGCCAGTTTACTCAAGGAATCTATTACTCGTTGTATTTTTGGCTGAGATATTAGGTCTCTCATTATTGCTTTACAGGCGTGGAATAAATCGCGGTGCATGCCATCGGTATATTCGGAAAACAAGTAATATAATCTGAAGCACCAGCTGCCTGGGAGACAACATGGCAATAGTACTAGAAAGCTATACCTAACGAGTGGACGGGAATAGATGACAGATTCGCCTAAACCCCATGGCTACAAACTAATATCAGAAAAACATCAACCATCTTCAACCAAACGAGCGACTACAGTAAGACATCCCCCCTCTCCTTTCATTCCACAGAAAGAACTCGTAGGTCTACTTCTCAAGGCAGACCTGAGAGTAGTAGGTAGCAAAGGTAGTAGCCGCAGCAGCACAGCAGAAGATACTCTCCTGATTGGCCTTAGCCGCACAAGCAACACAAGCAGCCACAAAGTTGATAGAAGAAAAGTTGGCGCAAGACCGGCAAGAGCTAGGATGAGGCGCACTATCACAGCTCCAAGAGTGGACACGGCCAAGAGCAGCATCCTTGATCTCAGGACAGTTGCGAGCGCGAACCTCAAGATCACGGCTGTGAACCTTCTCAGCGTCAAAGGACTCAAGAAGGTTCTGTTCCTTAGAGATGGCAACGATGGGCTCAAAGTACTGGTCGAAGAGAGACTCGGGGATGCAAGCAGTGGGATCGTTGATGTAGGTGCTTGGGATCTCTGGGAGCTTGTAGTCGCCGGTGGAGTTCAGGTTGGTGAAGGTATGGCCGAGGGCCTGAAGATGAGAGAGGGTGATGCACTGGGAGACCTCGCCGACCTTGTAGGTGACCTCGGTAACCTTGAAGGGGGTATTTTCGAGGGCCTTGTTGGGGGAAGTGTTGGCGAAGGCAGCCGTAGCCAGAGCGGCGAGGATGAGGATGAGACGAGCCATGGTAAGGACTTTTTTTTGAATGTAGAGGAGTGAGCTTGAGTGTGAATGAAGATGTTATGATGGTTGAGAGAGCCGACAATGTGGACACGAATACCGTCTTAAATAGTTCCTGTCTTTCATGACGACCTTACTGTCGACACGGAGCTTGGTACTCAACAATTCTCAACTACCGATGAGTCTCTCGCAACTTGACGACCTTCGCACCTTCATCATGACACTCATAAAGTCACTCATTGCCGGTCTCGGTTCTCGGCAGTTCATACACGACAGGCTCGAAACAACCCACGATGTCTTACAAGCCACAAACTGAACACGAGTTGATCTTCTTCGCCGCTATCCTCATCCGCGATAGGTTGGGGGTTTGACTCTCACCATCATCTGCCGGTATTAAATGAGTCGATGGACTGAGTATAGCCTGATGCCCCTCTGTTCCGTTTTGGAATATTGCATATTACTAGATCCGCTTCGACTCCGATCTACCCGTGTAAATAGTCTGTGCATGTAATTGAAGCGTCCCTATAGGTCAATACGTAAGGTCGTGCTCGGTGTTCGATTGGGCAAATAACCTCACACCGAAACCCCCACGTGGGCTTCATTTTAGTATGGTATGCTTTGCGGGCCGCTCTCAGCGACGGCACGTTCCATGCGGCGGCCCTGTCGGCATTGCAACGGTCCCTGGAAATACTATACGAAAGAAGCTTTTTCTAACGCGAAGAAGGTTTGTAGGTGAAACTTCGCCCCACTGCTCATCGCTGAGGCCTTGAGATGATAACCGCTAACGGCATAGCCAATGAGAGGCTCGCATTTCAACACGAACCCAAGTTCATCGCGCCATGTCTGGGGATAGAGAGTACTATTTTCATTGAACTCTATTGTCCGCGTATAGAGTATCGTATGTCTCGGACAACGACGTTCTAAAGTCATTCTAACTTCATAGGCTGGGATACGAACAGCTTCACGATTTTCCATGAAAGGAAGGTGGAACTAATGATGCCGATGAGCCGGTATGTATGGGATGTTTGGTTCGGCAGTTGCTTCAGTCATGATGAAGTCGGATAATGGCAGACTTCCATGAGCCGAGTTGCCATGCGCAGGACGAGGTTCGCCAGTTGTCTGACCAGACGGCTCCCATGCCAGACCATGAGGCAGAACTGTTTGGAAGACAGTGAATCTCATGGAGGATCTCGAAATATAAAAGGATCAAGTCTCCCATGTTTTTTGTAACTCACCACTCTCATCACCAGCAACACTACAACAACAACAACTTCTACAGCCCCCAGAACTCAAGACTCAAACATCTCACTCAAGATGAACACTCTCAGCCTCCTCGTTCTCTTCTTCGGCGCGTAAGTCATCTATTCTCCAACGCAACAACCAAATCTGACCTTCCAGCGCTATGGCCGACATTCACCACAACTGTGGCTGCACTGTCCGCGGCTCATACAGACAGGACCTTAGCCAGGCTGCCTGTGCCCTCTGGGGCTCCAACCAGCCCCACACTTGGTTTGACGGATACTCTGTAGGTGCCCTATTCATGAACTCACAGAGCATGGAAGCTGATTATGTAGTGCATTGACAAGGGCCTCGGCCGCGGTATCGACGGTGGTCCCTGGGAGACTACCTGCCAGCAGGCTTGGGATATCAACTTTGGTGGTAACAAGAATGATGTCAAGGGCAAATGCTGGCACTAAGCTGACTGATGCCAATCTTTGGGATCAGTGCTTCTTTGGCTCGAGATGGAGATCGTGTGATTTATTCTTTTCTGCCTGCCAATATCCACATGGCTTCTTGTTACTTTAGAAACTATGTAGCACTCTTCTTGGTCTTGTCATGATCTTATGACAAGGAACTTGCAATTGATTTATACTTTTGTGCGATACTCGAGATCTAATGACGACCTTGCTAGTTAAGCGTGACTGTTGCTACATCTTTTGTCTTGAGTCTTGATGAAATGGCTGTGCCCCATTATCGATCCAAAAAGTGATGTCATGACTTTCAGCGGAAAACAGCTTATATCTGGCTGGAACGGAAAAATACGATAAATTTGTGGAGATTTGCCCAAGATCATGCTTTCTCCCGCCACTGGGAAGGGTGCTCTGTGCCTATTGCGGCTGTTTCGTGTGAATTGGAGTCTTATTAGCTGCCTGCAGTTATCTGGGTTACAACCCTACACAATTTGATCCGACCCACTTCCTTGTTTCTAGACACGCTGATCGTCTCTAGGCTAGCGCTGATAATGCCCTTGGCTATCTCGAACAAATCAACCCCTTCCTCCACGGCGCAAGCGCCGTCTCCATTCTGAAATAAGCAGCCCAGCAAGTGTTTGATGAGTCAGAAAACTTTCTTGGGGTTTTCACCAAGGCCAAGGTTATGGTTCGTCTGAACACCCCCTAGATCAAATCGAGGCTGCTAACAGAATTAGGCTTTGAACTTCTGGGTTGCATACGCCAAAGCCATCAGTCTTCTCCAAATGGCACTTGATAATCCTAAAGTCAATTTCGAAGAGGGAAGCTATACGAGTAGTCGCCACATTCCAAATTTGCTTGTCCAGGAGCAGAACTTCGAAGACACTGTCAGACAAGAGTCTATCAATTTGGCAGAGGGAATAGTCAGCAACCCTCTTGATACCCACGACTTTATTTGGAGAGTGCACAGCGGTCTTTACATGCAAGATCTCTTCTCCAACTACGAAAACTGGATCGGTTCTGATGTAGAAAAGCCGAAGTCCTCATGGTCCATGTTCGACGGTCCTCCAATCACCATAGATCAGTTTGACCCTACTGGAAGCTACCCCGTGGTCCTCGTTCCCAGCGATAACCAATATCACATGCTCTGCGTTGGGGGACAATACGGTCTGCAAGTACAGGACCAATGGCCTGATAAGACTGTAACACCGTCCTACCGTTGGCTGATCAAGCCAAGATATCCTGGTGCGGACAGATTTTCGTTCAAGTTCGACGACAACTATGTGGGCGGTGAATACAATGGATCATACATTGTCGATGTCCCTTACGAAGAAGACATAAGAATGCTGAACTTTGTCGATGCCCTGCATAATGAGGATGGAAACCAGTTTTTCAACGTCACCCTGGGTCAGCTGGATGTGTCGAGCTAGTGAGAATACAAGGACTGAAAACCTTCGTGACTGGGCCGAACACGAGAAAAGTAGTTGTGCTAGGTATTTCTAGACGAAGTACCAAAATGCTGCTATTATCAAATCTTATCTCTCATCAGGTCTATGCTGCATGATAAAAGCACGACACAGTGTTGAAGGCTTACACTAGACAAGTGTTGATGGAAGTTACTAAGTTCTGTCTGCAGATTTAAGCTCTCACCCACAAGTCCCAACTGCAAAAACACATCTATCTCAGTGATGGAAGCACGTATAGACTAATATCATATGCCATCATGAAAGGATGCACTAGAAGTTAAATATTCGGATAGGAATGTTATTTTGAGTTGATAGAAACCTGCCGATGCTTACATCACGTGCCTCACACATTCGGATAGGAGCTCTGTTCAGTATGAAAGCCAGAATCTATTCAGCACTCAAAATAAGAAAACCCTAAATATGCATGTATGTGCGAAATCACGTTCTTTTCCAGAAAGTCGAAGAGTACAAGGCAAACCTTGTAGCCCACCATCAAAGTCTGAATCCTACTCATCCTTGGCGGGATCGAAGCCAGGGCACTGATCACCAGCAGCCTCACCAAGCTTCTTAGTGAAGGTATCATCCTTATCCCAGAACTTAGGGCCAACACCACCATTCCAAGCATCGTAGAGGTAGTCTCGAAGAGATCGGCCGTTGACAACGGGCCAGTTGTCCCAGCCAACAAGGTTGCCGATGAACCACTGACCGGTGTAGTTCTCAATATTATCATCGGCTTCGTTGGCCATGCGCCAGCAGTGAGTGAAGCCACCGTCCTTGTGGTAGACAACCTTGGCACGCTGGCCATCGAGGCGGGGAGTGTTGGTGGCGTGTTTGTAGCCGCCGTGGCATGAGGGGGCGACACGCTTGACATCTTCGCCTTGAACAAACACGACGACGTTCTCCCAGTCGTGAGTGTGGCCGTTACCGCCGCCAGCAGCGTTGATAGTACCCCAACTGGAATATGGTCAGATAATGAAGTTAAACGGGAGCGATGTGAACTTACGAAGACTGGTCCTTCTCAAAGTAATACTCGTACATGATGGCACACCAACCATTGTTGCAGCGCTTTCGGCTGTAAACGTTGTTGTTCTCCAAGCGGTTTGGCTCACGGCAATCAGCAGCTGGACCCTTGAAGTAAACGTCTTTCTGGCTGAGACCGCGGTTGGTGTTACCGTCCTTGTCGATCGCGGAAGTGTAGTAACAGCCGTCTGTGTCAAAGTCGGTGACAGGCTGGAACTTGTGCTCGATCTCGTGAGCTCCGTCGTCGAGACGGCCCATGAGAACTCGCTTGGCGTGCTTCAGGGGTCCAGCTTCGACGCTGAGAGCGCCCGCTAGGACGGTTGCGATTGTGAAGGCGTGCATGGTGGTGAAGGTAAGATAAAGTCGAAAAGAGAATGGAAATTGAAGTCAAGAAGGAGAGAGGAGAGAGTGTTGTGAATTGGTGGAGTGATGATGAGATGAGATGGTAGATTTGTGAAGGCAGATGAGGTGTCTTATATATGTGATCTGTGACAGGAGTGAGAGGTTAAAAGATAGTTACTTTGAACTTCTCAAAGTTATCACGGATAAGCTTCGATCGGATGCCCCTCGCCCAAATTGAAGCCCATCATGACATCAAACAGCCATTTCTCAGCTCATTTCGAAAAATGAAACGGATCATGAAGGATTCGCTATACGAGCAGGATTCACGAACGCAGCCAATAAATGAGGCCAAATCTATTTCGATGATCTCACTGCATACATAAATTTCATGCACCAGTTCAGCTCGCTGCAACTTAACGCCCAACCCGCCAAGGCGCAGCACCAGCTCAGACCAATCACACGAATTTCGCACCCGTGCCTTAATTTTAAGCTTAGCGGATCTTATCTGCTTAGCCACAACGATCGTCGATCTGGCCAATTATATGTCTGCCGGACCTATTTTAATCTCGGTGGTAAGCTTTTCCTTGAAACATGTAGGATTTGACTAGCATTGTTCCGGAAAGTATGCTCGTGATGAAGTTTGGGGGCTGTGAGGCTTTTTTGGTGAAACCAGCCTTCTTTTTGATGGCGGATGACAATGTCAGCTCTGGGTTTCATGTTTATAGATACTTTGGCCAGGTGGTGGTTTGTGCGGTGGGGAATGGAACTTTGATCAGCGCGATTAAATGAGAACGGGTCATGATGGATGATGAGAAACATATTGGTGGCTTTGAAGGATCGAGATTATATTATGAAGAGCCTGACAGGATTTGTTACCAGGCAAAATGTGCATGCCGCGGCTAACAATGTGCACGTGGTTGAGATTGAAATGTCTGATTATTGTTTCCATCACGATCTCATGCTTAATATCGATTGATGCCTAAAGCTTATGACGCCTCTACAAAGCATGTTAAGCTAATACACTAAAAAATCCCATTTAACTTTAGCTTTTAGAAGGCAATATATATATAGCCTTAATAAAGATAAGTTTCTTAATAAAAAATAGAATAATATACTTTTATAATGACTTAATTAGTAACCTTATTAGTAGCTTAATCTCCTAGACGTGGCTACTGATAGAGTTGTATGTGGTATAAATAAACACAGTCAAAATTACATTAAGTTCCCTCGAAGAGGGTCATGCGTGTTATCCAGTCTAATGTTTGTTCTTGTTCATCGTGCTTGAAGAGTCTCGAGCAGTCTCTGAACCAATAGCTAGTTAAGCCTTGATAGGACTATGTGTTAAACTCATCGTGATGAAAATAAGCGTTGATAAAATTAGAGTAAGCGGGCACGAGTCTGATAGTAAGCGCCAATGGACTAATACCCACAGGGCTGTGATCCAACAGGGGTAGTCGTGGGGTCCAAGCGGATTGAAGTGCATGCTTCAGGGTAACTTTGAGCTTTTCTTAGATCGATAACGCATTTTGAAGTAATTGTCATGAGAAAGTTGCATCTCAATCATACTGGCCAAGGAAGCCACTATCATAATGGACAAGAGATTGGTCAAGTATTTTTAGCTACACGAGCCTGGAACAGGTGCCTTGCCTCTTTGTTATGGGTTTCTATCGTTTTCCTCGCCATCAACACAACGCTGGTTTACATTCAGCCATGTGCTAAACTTTTGCAAAGCTATGCCAAGATGTGATATCTTATGCTTCTCCTCATCTGACATCTCCGCTAAGGTCAGACCGCCCCCGTGGGGCTGAAAGCAAGTCTGCCATCCATATCGCATTACGCCTCTCGCAGGTACAATCGTCCCGTCAATTCGTCCCTGAAACAGCATAGGCTCATGACCAGGACCTTGACAATACCCTATCGTCGCAACTGCTTCGGCGGTCTTATCCGAGAAGCCGGCTAGTAAGAGATGTAACTTTTCGGGTCCTAAGGCCTCGAGGAAGAATTTTATGTAAGGCCCTGGCATGCCGTTCATCGCATTGAAGCAAAGAGCTGTATCATCCACGACGACTGGACCACCGACCTGCCTGAGTGTCAATATGAATCGTAGTATGCGGAAGATATCTGACCATTTCTGCGGCTGTGCGACATTTTGCGATTGTGATTTCTTCGATCGATCCTTGTATCTCGGGCAAATCGAGAGATTGATTGCGAACGGTGATTCCAGATGGGGCGAGGATAGCTTTGATATCGGCTATCTTATTAGCATTGCCAGTGATGAGGTTGATTTCAGTTGTCATGGTGAGGTTCAAATAAATGATGTTTTTCTGCAAAACTAATCTTTAAAAGTGCCTTGACTGGCTGACGGGTATGATTCATCAAGCTAAGCGGTCTTATCTGACTCCGGTACCGGGCTAAGACCCACTAAGCACCGTACTCCACAAGTGATGATAAGAGGAAGTCTTGGTAATTATGGCCTTCGCTAGACATGGAGGTGTAGCAGGCGGCTTGCTTACTACATCCTTTTCATGTAATCCTAAGTTGAGCTTCGATTGGATAAATTGATTGGGTTTAATTGAACCTCAAGCCCGCGAGATAGCTGACTGATGTGTAGAGTCTATGACTCCCAAAGGGTATAGCATGTTCCCTAGGATCAGCTCTTCCTCTCTTGTTGTCAGCTCGACAGGTTCGATGGACTGTCAGCTGGCACCCGACGGAAATCAATAATGCTTGTATTGCGATACTCCTAGTTATCGTGCAATCTCTAAGCTTCCAACTCATGCCTCTCTGTCCGTTTATTCTCCAAAACAGGGGACGAAGATGCTGGTAGCTCGGCAGGAGCCTGGACACTTTCCAACTCTTGCAAACCATTTTGCTTTGAACTCTCAGCCGGAAGTTCCGACTTGCCCCATTGCTTCGTGGTATCTCCGTCGCCGTTTTGTTGAACTTCGTTACTGGCATTTCTCTTCCGACGACGTATCCATAACCAAACACCGACAAGTGCCACTATGGCAGCAACTCCACCGACTACACCACCCGCGATAGCCCCAACCGGTGTTGATGATGAGTCGTTAGGAGACGAATCAAATTTGGGGCCGTCGGTTGACTTTGGTGTTGTCGTTGACATTGGAGCTATTTCAGTTAGCAAGAACATCGTCAGCATATGTCATAGAGTGTAAGCTTACCAAAGAGCCTTGCTACTTCCCTGTTGTCCCATTCAACTTCATTCCTGATTCACGTTAGTAAGCAGAACATCAAGTACACTAGCATACTTACCCGCTCTGGTACCAATCTTTCACAACCTTTGGCGATTCGTAATCCTCAGCTTCCGGATCGTACTCACTAGACCAAGTCAAGCTCGGCAAGTCGAGAATGCCAATTCCCTGGGTCCAAGGATCCTTGTCTTTCCAACCTTCGTTTTTACCCCAGTTATTCCCACCTATGCTTAGCATCTGACGCTTTCCAACGAGAGCACATCCATGCATTCCCCGCTTTGGACCATCGACTTCTGCCTTGAACCACTTGAAGGCAGGAAGCGACAAGACCCAGACATCGCCAAAGGCCTTTTTCTTGTCGTTCCACGTGTTCCAGCCTCCGTAGATGTATCTAGAGCCGGTCAGCTAAAACGAGCATTAGAAGCCACTTTGACAGCGTACATATCGTATGTATTGTTTCGCCCCTGGACACCGACAGAACAAAAGTCAACTCTAGGATCTGGAGAAACACCTGATGTTTGCTGGTAGTACCACTCTTTAGAGCTGGGGTCATATATTGTAATGTTGGTGAAGGACACTGGTTCTGACTCGTTTCTGAAAGATGGCGTCTTGACTTTTGCGCCACCCATAAAGATCAACAATCCTGATGAACCGATGGAAGGTATACAGGTAGCCCTCCCTGACCAAGTGGCGTAGTCAAGTGCTTTTGTGGACTCGTTTGTCCACTTTTGGGTCGTCATGTTGTAAGTCAGCAGCCCGTCAAGTGGTCGTTCGACATAACTGCCGTCAGTGAACCTCTCATCAGTCCTACGCTCGCCATAGCCACCGAGATGGTACCCGACACCGTGGCAAGTGGTGTAAGCTCCTCTCACAGATCGATACAAAGAGCTAAACAATGTGTCGTCATCTGGATCATATATTGACCAACTTCCCTTGCCATCGTCAGCCTCAAAGGCATATAAATGGTGGTCTCCAGCCGATGAGGTATTCTTGTAAGATCCTTGACCGCCCCATGAATAGATCATTGACCGTTCCTCATCAACCCAAAGAGCTGGTTGTTTCAGATATGGCGATGGTCCTTTCTCACTCTCCGTGAAGGCGACTGTATCGTTTGTCCAAGATTCATCCAGCGGTATCGAGAGGGTAAGACTGACTGCTCGGTGTTAGTATTACCCGGGGTCTTGATCAAGGCGTTGCTTTACCAGCTGTTGACCGTGACTCGTCGAGGTCAGAACTGACCTCTCCGCCGTCGATATAAACATAGTCCTCGAGGACAGCAACTTAACATTCGAGTGAGTTACTGAGAAGGTCATTCAAGATGTTTCCTTACCGGACAGAAGCGATCGTCGAAAGAAGTCATCATTGGCTGGTAATTGTGCTGATCCCATGGAGCTCTGTCGCGTTTCGAGTTCTGCCGCACAGCATAGGGAAATGAGACAGAAGATAACTACCATTCTGCCAATAGACCACCTCATTGTGATCAAATGCATAGGGCTGAATGGTCACTCTTTCGAGACATGTACAAATCTGCAACTCATCTGTGAAGAAAGAGTTTGTGGCAGAGGAAAGGACAAAATTAGAAGTCAGCCACTGTGTTGAAATGGAGTGCGAGACGACTGTTCGTACGAGGGGAAATTAAAGGATGCTATTTGGGGGCCGTTTTTTGCGCCAGGTTTTTGTTGAACAGCTCAGACCATTTTGGCAAAACACTGCCCACCATGTTACATTTCACATGCGGGTGAGTCTTTTAATGATGGATGGTTCCGGAAATTGCGAAAACAGGTTAAAGTTGAAGAGGAATTCCTCCGTATCTCAATGATAGTCTTTGTAATTTCATAAACAGGAACAGGACGGCGATGGAGAGTTACTCTCGTATATTTGTCTAAACTGGGGGCGACGGGACATATCCGAGCTTAACCGCCGGCTCGACGTTTCAATCCTGGGACAGCTGGCCAATCTGCACACTGCTTTCGCTGCATGGTAAGCACTAATATCTTGGCTTGGAATCTTGAATTAAGCATATTCACACTCAAGCGACATCATGAACAGAATATAGAGTGACATTCTTGAGCGCTGCGGCCTGCTTCTTGGAGCCTGCCAGAAACGGTAATAAGTTGATCAGTTCCCCGCGCATCGAGATAGAGCGACTTTAAGCCCGTGCTACTTCATGGATTTCCCCGTAATATAAGCATTCCCTCGCGTCTTGATCGCCGAAAAGCACAAATGCCCTCGGAAATAAAAACAAAAGATATTGTCGGTTCGCAGATTCCCCCTACAAATACCTTTCCTGGCGACGTTCCTCAACTTCAAGATCATGGCGTGGGAGCAATCAGAGCCGTTTGAGCACAGGCAGCAGAACAGACTCCGAAAGCGCTGTTGCAAGCTGCAATAGTAGCTGGGGCCGTCGCTCCAGCGGTAGCTCCCCAGGTCGCGCCGCCAGCAGCATAGCAAGCCATTGCGACAGACGCGCATCCCGCCTGACAGACGCCGTACGCGATCGGGCCTGCGACCGCGGCTGTCGAAAAAGAGCCGACAGCAACAAAGAGATGGAGGGGCTTCATTTCGAAGATCGCTGTTATCGCGCGTGTACGTCGTAGTGCTTGATATTCCGTGCTGTTGGAGCCAAGGTGCTCTCGTCTTCTTTTTGTTCGTGTAAGATGATCAACTTTAGAAGTTTTAGATTTCTGAAAGCTTTGAAACGTTGTCAGCCATCATTTCTAGTGATTTTATCTTGAGGCGGGGTGAGTGGTCGGCCTCCCGCATAAGATCACGTCATATAACAGACCAGGCTGATACTGTCATCAGTTACAGCCTCACTCAATTTCCTGTTCATTGAGTCCACGTACGGCGCACTGAGAGGCGACAGAATTCGATAAAACAGCAGATGGGCTTATTTCTAAATGAATATATTAAATTGCTAAAGCAAAGCTTCTCTATCTTATACTGCAAAATCATGGTTTAGGCGCCGACAAAGCGACCTCCGGAAAAATAACGAGCAAGTCACAAATGCATCACTGCAGGCGATGATAGTCGGCGGAGCGTTTGAGCCGGTGCTAATTCCCTAAGTTACGCCGGCCGCTGCATAACAAGCCATGACAATGGTAGAGCAGCTGACTTGACAGCTCGCATACGCCACCAGCCTAGCAGATGCACTAGCGAAAAATAAGATGGCGACGGCGACATTAAGTGCAGGCCTCATCGATGTGGTGAGCATTGTGATTAGATATTAGATTTGAAACGTTCGGGCGTCTATGAAATATCTGCAAGTCTTACGTTGAGCGTTTGGTCATGCATGATAGGTTATGAACTCTGCGGTATGGATATGGGAAGGGTCTAGGGTTGGATGATTCGCTTTTTGATGGGAAAATGAAAAGGATTTCAGCTCAAATTCAGTGCCTGGGATTAAATCCCCGGTGCTCTTCTACAAAGTCAAGATTGTCATGGGGGTAGTCGTCTATGGTTGGCCTCCCTCCCTGAAACGCGTCATATACGGTGAAGATTGACTATGCCGGCCACAAGCAAATTGTGAAGGGCGAGGAACCTCAGCAGATCGTATAGTGTGTAGAGTCTCTCATTAGAGCCATTCGTAATTTCATCAGTTTCGTTACGCTACCAACAGCCGACTCTAGTAAGTCATGTCCGAGCTGATAAAAGTCTTATGGGGATCCTGCAGGTGTGAGTGGCTTTCTGCCATAGACAAAGTAGCTAGTTATAGAGTCAGCATTACATCATCGGATCAGCCTAAGTGGACACTTACATAGGCCAATACGCATGAATCCTGGGGTTCTGTAAATCCTTTCTCACATGCGCGCAAAACACCCTCGTTTCCTCAGTCGACCACCCAAGCCCTCTCGTAAAATACGCCAACGAGAGCCCATCCAACCCCCCAGCGATATTCGCACAAGCCCACGCCCCCAAATCTTTGAACTTCTTATCTCTCGGCCACGGATTCGTTGGCCACTTCTGCTGCACCTCGACGATATCAACAAACCCAGCAGCAGCGAGGTAGTTCTTATACTCTGTTGTTGGAAACACGGGACGGCCGAGGTTCTGACCAGCTTCGAAGCAGGATCTGCACCACTTGGAGAGGTAGCTTTCTGGGTGGAGGGTCCCGTCGTCGGAGCGCGCGGGGAGGGACATGTCTTGGAGTTCGAGATAGCCGCCAGGCTCGAGGTTGTCGAAAGCGACTTTGATGATTTGGGGGAAGTCGGTGAAGCAGCCGAGCATCATACGGGCAAAGATGAAATCGAATTTCTGAGTCCAAGTCCATTCTTTTTCGAGGTCGTCTATTTCAAAGCTGACATTGGGTGGAACTCTGGAACGGGATGTCAGTATTTTATAACGCGGTAGAATGCCAGAGACTTTGCGTACAGAGCCGGTTGAATTGGGCTCAGGTCAACGCCGATAACCTATAAAGTCAGTGAGATCAAGCTACGCGACAACGGTTCAGTTACCTCTGCCTGAGGGTTTGCATCAGCTGGACATATGTTAGCGCCTAGTTACTACATGCATTAGAACGAGATCTTACCATAGTCAATAGCCCATGAACCTGTGCCAGTTCCCATGTCAAGAACTCGTTTCGCGCCTTTAGCTTTGGGGCATACAGCGAGGTCTCCGTCAAGCGTTCGAACATAAAGCTCATGTTGTAAGTCTAGACATGTCAGCGTTGCTCCATCATTGTGAGTCACGACATACCCAGTCTTTCATTCTCTTCCTTTCATCCAGTCAATAACATTCATTATGCAAAGTACCCGATCCGGTATCGAGTCTGTTGATCAAACCTACTTCGTCATTCGGCAGGACATATTCTACGACTTGTCAGTTTTTTGCTTCCAATTGGCACGATATTATCTTACTCCCACTACTTAAAGCATGGTAGCTTCGACCGTTTTCCTGTCGGTATGCCAAAATACTCGATGAGATTGATACAACCGATGGCTCTACTTCCTACACATGACAAAATACGTCATTTTGAGGCTCCGTCAAAGCGTAAAGTGACCCATGACAAGCGCGAGTCAATGAAACATACCTCGCCAATTGAGGAATCGGCATCGTCATCATCACCTGCAGCCTATGCACGTGTCAAATCAGACCCGCTCATGCATGGAAAGAGAGGGGCAGGAATAGGTATCTCACGATAGCATCTTGGATTTGGATGACAGGCTCTGGGGGCGGAGTGCTCCCCTCGTGCTCGGACTCTTGAAGCGCCATCGTCGATGGGGCCAGAGTGTGATTGAGCTGTGGATCACGGAGGATTGATTGAAAGGAACGCCCCCTCTTTCTTATTTTTTTGTGCCGGGCCGTTCCTTGTGTAGCGTGATGGGCTTTTCTCGATCGGAACGTGGCGTTACTGATGTTCCGCCAATTCATTTGGACGGGGATGGCTTCCGAAATGCGCCATCGATGTACGGAATCATATCATTTAGGGGTCTTGGTCCGCTGTTGGTGATACAGCTCTACTAACTATTTTCCGTACTGGAACAGAACGAGTTTGTTAGAGTGGCTGTACTGCCTGATATGAGTGGTTTTTATCAACGTCAAGCTCGGTAGCGTTCATGCGCCTTCTAATCAACATGATCTGATTGGACAAAGTCCGTTGAGGCCCTGCGCCGTTACAGGGTATCTTGATCTCCAACGGCGTCGTCGGCTGATTAGATTAGTCTGATTAGTCAATTGCTCCTGGACAAAATGGCTTCTCTTCCTTCGCCCGCTCATCACGGTTCGAGGCACTGCTCAAACACCATTCAAGATGAGCCCTGAAGGCGATACCTCTGCAGGCTTTCTGCGCGATGTCTGGCAAGGCGTTGCCGACCATCCTCAGGCCGTCATTGCTACAGCGGCTCTTGGGCTAGTGGTTCTCTTCGTAGCTGACACGTTGCGCACTTGGTACCGGCTATCACATGTTCCTGGTCCATTTTGGGCGGGGTTCTCCAAAGCTTGGATGGTGAGACAATCCTTCAAGGGGACTCAACCTTATGCGATTCAACAAGCCAATGAGAAATATGGTATGACCTTTACTTCGCTCTTAACAAGAGAAGCTAACCCTATTTCTAGGATCTCTCGTGCGCATTGGGCCAAATGAGCTGGCTACGGATGATCCCAAGCTGCTCAAGCGCATGATGTCAAGTCGCTCTGCCTATACAAGAGGGCCTTGTAAGCTCTTCTTATCCTCAGTTGATGGTGTATGTAATCATTGATTGACTGTTGAGGACAGGGTACAATGCTCTTCGTTTCGAGCCTGGAAAAGATAACCTCTTCTCCATGAGAGATGATGACGCCCATGCAAAGCTGCGCAACAAGATGGCCGCTGGCGTGAGTACTCTTCTAGATCGACTACCGTGGCATGGAGCTTAACTCTGGATCCAGTACTCTGGAAAAGAAAACGAGTCTCTTGAGCGCACCATTGATGAGCATATCGCCAAACTCATCAACCTCCTGGAAACAAAGTATCTCTCAACGAATCAAGACTACCGCCCGGTGGACTTTGCGCAAAAGATCCAGTTCTTCACTCTAGATGTCATCAGCGACCTCGCCTTCGGTCAGCCATTCGGATACATCGAGCAAGATGACGACGTCTTTGACTTTATCAAGATCACAAAATCTTACTTTCCAGTAACTTTGTTCATTGCAAATATCCCATCGTTGGTGTCCTTGCTGCATTCGCGGTTGTTTAGTGGCGCCTTGCCCAAAGAGAGCGATAAACTTGGCTTTGGTGCTTTCATCGGGTGAGTATTGTCGGCGTCAAAAGTCTGTTGGAAACTGACAATTGCAGTGTCGCAAACAAGAAAGTCGCGGAACGATTCGCGCCAGGTGCCCAGTCGCGTCCAGATATGCTCGGCTCATTCATTCGTCACGGTCTGACACAGGAAGAAGCGTCGCGAGAGTCCCTGCTCAACGTCGTCGCTGGAAGTGACACCTCAGCAACTACCATCCGCCTCATCATGCTCAGTCTCCTGAGCAATCCCATTATGTACCTCAAACTTCAAAATGAAATCGACAACGCAATCAAGTCTGGAGGTATCTCATCACCCATCACCGACGCTGAAGCCAGAAAACTCCCCTATCTCCAGGCTGTTATTCAAGAAGGGCTTAGAATCAAAGCTCCAGCAGCTGGGCCACTGTTCAAGCAGGTTCCACCACAAGGCGATGAGATCGATGGAAAGTTCATCCCTGGAGGTACACAGATCGGGCAATCGCCATTTGCTGTTTATCATTCCAAGGATACTTTTGGTCAAGATGCGAGTCTCTTCTCGCCTGAACGATGGATCAATGCGGATCCTGCGAAATATGAAGCAATGGCTGAAGTTGTCAGTCTCGTATTCTCGACCGGTAAATACCAGTGTCTGGGTAAACCGGTTGCGTTTATTGAGCTGAACAAGATCTTTGTTGAGGTGAGTTTTGACTGCGTGTTGAGAAGGCTTGAGACTAATCACGCCGGACAGTTATTGCGACGATTCGACTTTTGTATGACACGTCCTGAGAGACCTCTTCATATCATGAATGCTGTAAGTGGTCTGCTCGAATTTGACATTATGGCTACTGACTAGTGACGTAGGGAATTTGGCTAATTGAAGACTTCCCTGTTCGCATTACACGACGGGAGGCTTGAGTCCGCCAACCTGCGTATCTATCATTCAGAACAACATAGCTTCAAGATTGATCATCAGCCTGCTTAGAATGGATAAGAGTGTTGATCCATTATACCGTCTGTATCTGTGTAAAGCCAGCATAGTTTACAGTTGTGTGGTGCAGATTACGATCACCAAGTTGTTTACCCTGAAATGTTTCTAGTCTCATCAATCTTCGCTTGAACGGAACCATGATTGGCTCGAGTTCTTAGCGGTCTAGATTGTTGTGGAGGATCCATCGATGAAATTTAACGTGAAGGCTAGTACCTAGGCTGTTGAAGCAGCTGAGGCAGATCGTCAATAGCGTCAAGCCTCACTGAGCTAGTTGTTACGTGGGCGAATTAACCCCTGACAGAGTGTGAATAAAAACAACGAATCCGCCTTTCGCAAATGCATGATCGCTTTTGCTCTCTAATCTCTCTCTTAATCCTTCAATCCAACTCTTGTCGCTCCTTATTGTAACAAAAATGCGGTTCCGCAACCTTTTTGCGGTCTGTCTTGCGACTAATGTCGCATTGGCTAGCGTTTGCAAACCTCGACCTTCTGCCAGCTCTAGTGTGTTTCCCTCTTGGAAATATGTTCGTGGATCTTTTCTAATAGCGAATAGGCGTTATGTCTGCCGAGAGTGCAACTTCGACCATTTCTGCTACCGCTCCAACGACGACTGTCCAAGCTGAATCAACCACTGCTACCTCTACCGATCTGTCGACTGCTCTCACGTCTACTGTTGATGACGAGACTACAGCGGAGGCTACAGAGACGGCTACTACCATCGAAACATCCGTGACTGTCGGTTTATCGACTACTGCCATTGAGACAACAGGCACTACAGAGACCGCCACTACAGGTACTACAACCACGGATGCTGTAGCCACTGATGAAACCACAACAACTGCTATGGCTACGCCTGCTGAGACAACTACAGCCGATGCCACCACCACAACCGCAGACAACTTCGACCCAATCCCAACGTTCAACGTCCTCGTTATTGGCGCGCAAGTCGATGGCCAAAAACTTGGCGGCGAGGTAGAACCAGGCTACGACATAGGGTGGAACCTCCCAGGCGCACCGCAGATCCTCGCATTCTCCATCGAACCAGACACAAACCAAGTTAGAGAAATCGGCGGAAACTATCTGTGTGTCCGATACGCCGACGGAGACATCCACTTTCTCACGCTCTGTGATCCCGGCACGGAGACTAACTTCATGGGCGGTATTGCTAGGGTTACATGTGAGCAGATTCGCGATCGAAGGCTGGAATGTTCGGCTCCTGCTGGGCAGTGCATGGACGACCCTCTTACTGGTATTCCGATTTGCTCGGCCATGCCTGGGACGTTCACGGCAATTTATACGTATTCTGGTGAGACGACAGGAGTTAGGCTTGCTATGGGACGGGAGGACATTGCCCCTACTACTGATACGCAGTCTGTTGACCTTGGGATTGAACCTGCTTCTGATGATACATAGGTAGCTACCGAGGGCTAGAACAACATTCCTTCTCCATTTTCTGTGGTCATACAAGCTCTCAGCCACAAATAACTCACCTATCATCTTCTCATTTCTTCCCATTTTACATATACTTTCCAACTACATCATATTTGATGACACAGTAATTGAGTTAATTTTATGGTTATCCTAGCTCTGAAATCTTAGCCAAAGAAATTTCAGATCGTTCATCTTAGTATAGCGCTATTGAGCCTTAACTATCCCTGCGGCGTTTTGTTAGTTTCTGATCTATTGTATTAGCCACGTCTCGAACGTCAATAGCGCTAAGCCCTCACCTAACAGCGCCATAAGTTGGCAAATGAGCAGCTGCAGTAGCTCATCGATCAGCGTTTTCAGAAACCTTTTCAATTCCTATTTCATCTCTGCTCTGATACCAGTCTTTATCCAACTTCCAACACTCACTCATCATTGCGAGATGCGTTTTCGTCTTGTTTGGTTAGTCGCGCTTGTGGCAAATGCTGCAGTAGCCAGTGTTTGCAAGCCTCGGTCGAGGGACACGAGTAAGTCACTACCAATAGAGAGTCCCATGGTCAGAAATCTCATTTAGCTATTAGGTATCGCGTCGGTGGAATCTCGCACAGTCATGATCTCTTCCGAGACTTACACCGTCGAGACTACCCACATAGCTACGCTCGATGTCTCAACTCACAGAGCCACGTCTACCGTGGATGATAGTACGACAGCGGAAACAATCGAAGCCGATACATCCATGTCAGGAAAGCCATCTTCCCCGACTATAGTAACTACCGATGCCACCGAGATTAGCACCACGGCCGACGCCACGACAGCTGAATCAACTACAACTTCAGACCCAACCTCAAGCGTAACAGCACCCGAGCCTTTCGAGACGTTCGACATTCTTGCTGTCGGCGGCGGCTCCATTGATGGACAATACATTAGGGGCGTGGCAAATGAGGGCTCAATGATGGGATGGGATCTCTCAGACAGCGGAATAGGCTACATGCCTCCATTTACCATTGAGCCGGACACAGGCTATGCCAAAGCCACGCGAAATAATCTTTACCTATGCATTGGATATGGAGACGGTAGCGAGCCCAATTACGTCACGACATGCGACCTTGATACCAACGGTGGCTCTACCACTGGGTTCCTCACATGTGAGCAGACCACTCATCGAAAGCTCGAGTGTTCTGTGCCAGGGGTTCAGTGCGTCTTCGGGCCGGAAACGGTCTGCACGCCCACTGGTGGAGACTTTGATCGGTTTTACACTTATTCTGGGAGATCGGATGGACTCTGGCTTGCTATTGATTCGAGCAGCAACCCTCCTACTGATAGTGTCTATCAGCCCATTGAGCTTGGCATTACACCAAATCAGTCCAAGTAGGGGCTCTAGTAAAATGTTGGCGGTATTAATGTAGTATAGACGGTGAAGCCTGTTACTACGTTTTGGACTAGGGTAAAGTGGTTAATAACTGTGTGTTTATATGAACTCAGAAATAGTATCAATAACTTTTGTGGCTTCTATCTACTTGAATCAGGTTTATGAGTAGCCAGCTCACTCCCAAAATCACTCCCTTTGACTGAATCTGCAATCATGCAGCGCTCGTCACTATCCCGACTTGGTTCTGTTTGTGGCCCACCAACAGAAATATTTTGTTCAGATCTAGATGCGTCGCTCTTCCAAATACCGGGACGAGGGCTTCGAGCAGCTATATCTGACAAGTTGTAGCCCTTTGCAGGACCACCTGGCCCTGTATAGTACAAGGAGCTCTTTTTGGTTGATCCGAAAATGCGAGGGAAGAGCTTACCCATGGGCTGTCGTAGCACCGGCAAACAAGCGGCAATGATACCCAGGTTGGCTTCGATAAGAGTCCATACGCCGCGATCGATGAAGTTCCATGTCATGTCTTTCTTATTCCTGAGAGAATTGGAGACCGAAGTTACTCGGAGGATCGATGCGATGGTAACACTACGACATTGGTTAGTTCTTGTCTGGAGATATTGGTGTTTGTACGTACAATCCACCAAGAAGAAAGATGCAGCAGAGCAGCAGTTTCTCCCGTCTACTGGTCTGAAGCCGCATGATGGGCATGATCGGAAGAGCCAAGACCATAACGTCAGTCAAGATGTTGAGGACAGCGTAAGCAACCCAAAACTTGTTCGAGTCGATGCACTTGGCATCAACAGATTTATCCCATGCGCCTTTGATAGGGACGCATTGCCAAATTGTCGCCGCGATACCACCAATACTGTAACCAACCACAACACCCATCACAACAAAGGACCAAACACGGAACGACTTTGTGACAAATAATCGGAGATATAGTAGGATCGCTGCGACTTTATTGAGGCAGACAGTTGCTTTGTACGGTGTCTGGGCGATGAAGAACATCTTTAACGCCATTCGAAGATCGGGCTTTTCGAGATCGGCTTTGTGCATGCCGTATCCATGATGGATCGCAAGCTGTATGTATGTCGACAGAAGAACAGAAGATATCTTGGACAGTTAGCTATTCTGCCGTCGGGATAGTCGAATACCTTACCAGAGAAACAATAATGGCAACATCGTCCGATCCAAGCTTGTGTATCGAGTAGCGGGCAATACATCTCGCAATGACAAACAGACCTGATGAAATGATCATCACTAAAGATGTGATGTATAACTTCCAGCCATGATTGTCGACGCCATCGGCGGGAAATCCCATGCCTCTGTCAATCATTTTGGTGGCTGCATCCTACACGGACGGGCTAGAGGGGCCAAGGAGGACCCCCAGTATATAAAGTTGTGCAGACATCGGTTCCAACAGCGCGGCACAGCCAATGGTGCAATAGACCTATGTCACTCGGCATATCATGATATGATGGAGACCGGTACTACTACAAGCAGTACCGGCCATCATATGTTGGTTCCAAAGTCCCAAAGACATACTTTCGGAGGCGACGGAAGTGTTACCACATTGCCGGCTCAATAGAGTGAGTAGGTATCGAATGACGACAGGGCCAGCGAAGAATGCGTAGCGACCAGCCTGTCTTGGTAGTGAGGGAATAGAATCAATCTCCGAAGAAGAAAGGATGGACGGTCCTTTTGCCTGCGATCCGGGGTGAACCAACCAGTTGGTGGTGTCATTTCATGCAGGGGTGAGGCACGGCGAACTGTTCCCCGGAGGTTGGGTAACTCGGACTGGCCGTGAACCATTGAGGTATCGAGAACACAAAAATATGAGTGAAAACTGCGGTTTTAATGCTCCAACAGTCAATTGGAAAGAAACACGATTCCATTCATTAGGTTGTAGCTTCATTCTCCGTCCATTGTTTGCGGGCCGTGCCCCTGTCAGACCGTTGATCCGGAAAGGTCGGCCGCTAAGTTCATCCTGACCTGGTCACATCCTTTGTGGGTTCCTATTCAAGGCACTTCTCCGATGCGCGTCTCAGTGGTTAAATAAAGTTCCCAAATCTCCCCATCCCAACTTGAGACAGTGACTTTTGCCTTCTGTCACCCCTGCGCCACTGCACCTCCAACATGTACGCGGTCAATTGGACTTTTGCATTCGCCCTTTGGGCAGGTCTGGCTGCTGCAACACCGAAATGCAACCCATTCAGGTACATGACTGTCGAGACGGCCAATGGACCGATCACTGGCCATGTCGCGGATAATTCACCGTGTGTCGTTGAATATCTGGGTATTCCGTATGCGAAACCGCCGGTGGACAAGTTGAGGTTTGTGGCTCCTCAGCGCATCACGTCTTACACCAAAAAGCCTTTCAAAGCGGAGAGCTTTGGATATGATTGTCCACTGACGGCCAGTAAGAAGGTGGATTATCCTGATATGACACCCCAAGCCCAGCGGATCATCTCATACTTTGCCAGCGCAGCCGGATACCCCCAGAGTGAGGATTGTTTGACACTCAACATCTGGTCCAAGGCCACGCCCAACTCTGCCAGAGCAAACAAGCCCGTGCTGGTCTTTTTCTATGGTGGACGTAAGTTTCTAGTGGGTTGTGTATCAAGACCGAAACTGATATGGTGTTATAGGCTTTGCTATCGGCAACACAGACAGTCCTTTCTACAATGGCAAATACTTTGCTGACGCAGAAGACATCGTCGTGATCACCGTCAACTACCGTATCAACATCTTTGGCTTCCCCGGTGCACCCGGCGAGACTCAGAACTTGGGTCTACGCGATCAACGAGCCGCTGTGGAGTGGGTTCGCGACAACATCTGGAGATTCGGCGGCAACCCTTCCAAGATCACCATCGCTGGCCAATCTTCCGGTGGCGTAGCTGTTGACTACTGGACATATGCCTACAAGAAGGACCCAATCGTCAATGGGATCATCGCTCCCTCTGGAAATGCCTTTAGTTTCCCTGGCAACTCCGTTGCAGTCCAAGAGAAGAACTGGGCTTCGGTTGTGTCAGCTGTAGGATGTAATACTACCAGTGACGTGATGTCTTGCATGCGCAAGGCCGACTGGGAGGATATCAAGAAAGCTGCTGCTGATATCAGGCCTGCTGCGAGCTCTAGCGTACTCCGGTCTATCCCTCCGTTCTGGCCCAAGCCAGACAACGAGGTTGTTTTCTCCGACTATGTCAGCCGAACCAAGAGCGGAAACTTTGTCAAAGTCCCCATTCTGTTTGGCAACAACAATAACGAAGACGGATACTATCGTATTCCCGCCTACGGAAATGGTGTTGTTCCCACTGACGCCCAAGTCAAGTCATTCCTTCTCGAATCCTTCACCTGTCCCGTATCCTACCAAGCCAAGGCGCGACGAGATCACAGTGTCCCGTCATGGGCGTACCGATATCTTGCAGACTGGGATAATACGAGATTGTTCCCTACAAGTGGCGCGTACCATGGAGTTGATCTGCACATGATCTTTGGCGCATCTGGCGATGTTAGCGGTATTGAGCCATCGGCCGACCAGAAGAAGCTCACCAAGATCATGCAGCATGCTTGGTTCTCTTTTAGCGATGACCCTTGGTCTGGTTTGAGTAAGCTTGGCTGGCCTAAATTTGACCCCAGTCGTAAGACCTTGATTGAGCTGGGTAAGGGCACGAAGCCCCGTGTCGACTTTGTAAAGCCTTCTGTCTATGACGCTGCTTGCTCAACAGTCACGATGGGGGCGCTTTTAACTTCTACGTAGGATATAATATTTTTCGTATATACCTTTTATAGTACGCATAGCAGAGGGATATATATAAGGGTTAAAAGAGCCTTAATTTCTCTTATATAATAGGAAAAGCTATACTCCTTATATACCTAAGAAGCTTTAATCTTTATTAAGAAAGCTAGACTAATTAAGGCTACTCTATCTTTTAATATATTTCCTAGTTAAAGCTATAATATTTAGAAAAGGCTTTAAGTAATTATATTATATATAGTAAAATATAAAATAAATATTAAAAGTACTATTATAATATTTAGTAGTAAAAAATAAATATAAAAATCTTTATAGCCTTTAAATTACTTTTAAAAAAGTATAAATACTTTTTTTTTATCTTTTTATTAAAATAGTAAGTTATTTCTTAATATAGTTTTTATATACTTTAATTTCTATTTCTTAATATTTATTTTTACTTATAACCTTTATTTTTATAATTCCTTTTATTATACTATACCTTTTTTTATACTTATATTTAACTTAATTAATATTAGGCTAAGACTTATATAAGTTTTTAAGCCTTTTATAAAGGTAAGTCCCTTACTATAGCTATAGTATTAGCTAGTAAGGAGTATTAGTTTACTTAAATTAAGGCTAAATACTCTTACTAACCTACTTTTATTACTCTTAAGAAGAAAAAGCTTATTTATTATTATACTAAATAATAGGTTTAGGTAAGCTTATCTTTTTCCTTTACCTTTTAGTAAGCTTTAATTTATATAAGATAATTTTTATAAAGCTAATTATAAAGATTAAAAGAAAAAAGAATTTCTTCCTTATAATTATAATAACTATTTATTATAACCTAACAGGTAAAAGCGCTTATATTATATATACCCTACTTATTTTTACTAATTACTAAGTAGCTTATACTTTAACCCTATTAGTACTATAAGCCTTATAATATAACTTATAATATAGACTTATAACTTACTACAAGCCTAGCTTATAATACTATAAGCTGCCTAAGTATATATATATATTTATTTAGTATTAAATAAAACTTAGCCTAATAGCTATTAATAACACTTTCTTACCTTAATAAGCCTTACCTATACTATTAACTATTAAGAAATATAACTTTAAATTAATATACTTAGTATAATATTTTATATAATCTATAAATATAAACCTAATATAAACTAGTTTCTCTATTTAAAACCCTAACTATTATATATTAATAGCTTTTATTTAAAATATATTATATTAAATAATTAAGTAATACTATACTATTAAAATATTTAATAATACTAGCTTAATATGTAACAGTAGGGGTTTTAAACAGGGAAACTAGTCCATATTAGGTTTATATTTACAGATTATGTAGGGCATTATACTAAGCACTTTAGTTTAAAGTCACGTCTCTTAATAGTTAATAGTATAGGTAAAGCTTATTAAGGTAAAAAAGTATTATTAATAGCTAGTAAGCTAAGTTCTATCTAATACTAAATAAATATATATATATACTTAGGTAGTCTATATTTAAAGCAATATAATATAAGGCTATTATTAGTCCTAGGATAAAGCAGTCCTAGAATACTATTATTCCTATACTTATTAGTTCTAGCTTAATTAGTCTTTTCCTAAATACCCTAGTTCCTTAGCTAAGGCTAGTTATAGTATTAAATTAAATAGAAAAATATAAGGTATAGTTTAGTATATATAATATAATCACTAGGGTTATAATACAATCTCTCCCCTCTGTTAGGCTTGCCTTTAAGGCCTGTTATCCTAACTAATACTATACTCCTCCTAGTAGGTCTTAACTTAGACTTTTTATTATTATATTCTACAATATCTAACTATATATTAAAACAGGTATTCCATAAAAATCGTAAAATTCAGATACTTACACTTTTTATTAAGTTTACTAATAAAAAAGCCAATATACCCTATACTTATTATTTTTATACAGGAAAGGGTAATAGATATTTAATATCTACTAATTTTTCTTACTATAGTAAATATATTTAAGCTAAGAAGTCTTATAATAGTACTTATATAGCTTTTTCTTATAAGTTCCCTCTTTCTTTTATTAGTTATTACTAATTTTATATAGTAATATTCCTAATAAAGCAAAAAAAGAAGTTAGAAAATAATAAAAATAAGGTAAGTAAAGACTTACTTAAGCTTTATAATAAAATAGCTACCTTATAATCTTATCTAGCTGCTACTACTAGTTACTTATTACAGATTTATAAGATTAAAAATAAAGTAAAAGAAAAGCATTCTAAAGCTACTTATTATAGGTTATAAAAAGTAAAGCAGTAAGACAGTTTATTATTAATACTAGATACTTATAAAACTGCCTTAGTTAAGGATCTTTAGGTTAACTATATTCCTAATAATATTAACTAGTTTGCTTTTAGCTTAGGTAATAATTTCCTAAATACTTTGCTTTTATTTAATTTTAGTAAAACTTTATTAAAAGGCATTAGGTATTAGTAAGGTATTTTAGTAGTTTCTATATATTTTTACTTTCTAAGTAGTTTTTTTACTTTACTAAGTATTCTCTCTTACTATTTTCTACCTGTATTTCTTTAATTACTTCTGCTTTATAGAGTTCTAGTTTATTAATTTTTTCTAGTTTATTACTAATCTTAATATATATTATATTAGCTGCTAATTTAAGTAGTACTATATAAAAGACTTTATAGAGCCTAACTCTTATTAGTAGGTCTAGTTTATAGTTATTCTTAAAGATCTTTCTAACGATTTTATACAGTCTAATATACTTAAAATCTAGTTTATAATTTAGTTATTTTATAGTAATATTTTTTATAAATAGGTATACTATATCTCCTTCCTTAAAGGTTAGTCTTTCTAACCTTTTAGAATTATAGTACCTCTATATTTATTTATTAATAAATTCCAGTTCTATTTAGAGTTTATTATATATATTCTTTAAATCCTTACTCTTAATTATAGCTATAGAGTTAATAATTTCGGTTTATTATATATTATAGTATACTTTTAAAGTATAGCTAAAATTAGTATCTAATAGTGTAAATCTAGTACTTTTATTATAAGCAGTATTATATATAAGCTAAGCATATAGTAATTTCTTAACCTAGTTATTTTACTTATAGTTAATATAATACTGTAAGTACTGTTTTACTACTTAGTTTATTTATTCTATTTATCTATTTACCTAAGGTCTAAATACTATTATAAGTCTATAGTTAACTCCTATATAGGCCATTAATACTTACTAAAACTTACTAGTAAATATTATACTTCTATCTATAAGGATTTCTTTAGGCAATTCTTTTTCTTATATAATTCTATTATAAAAGATATAAGCTATTCTTTTAATATCTATATCTTCCCTATAAGGTATATAAATTAAAAACTTTATAAGTCTTTCTATAATAACTATAATACTATTATAAAAGATTCTAGTTAAAGGTTCTTCTAACTATAGTAATTTAGTAATAAAATCTATTATAAGTAAGCTTTATAGTACTTTTATAACTTTAAGAAGTTATAGTTCTTTATAAGGTTTATATTATTATATTTTCATTCTTATATAAATATTATATTATTTAATAACCTTTTTTACTATTAGTTACTTAACCTAGTATCTATACTATAAAAGTCTTTTTAAAGTCTTAGTAACTCCTTAGTATCTATATACTAGGTATCTGTAGAATTCTTATATAAATTCTTTAGGTTTACCTAAGATTTCCTTAGTAGTTACTAGCTATATTTATCCTAGTATTTATATTTATTAGATAAATCTGTATTTTCCTTTCTTATTCTTTTCTAATACCTATTCCTTTGCCTTTATAGTATTAGTATTATAGTCTAGTCTATAACTAATTATATCTATTTTACTATTCTCTAATCCTTTATAGTAAATAATTATAAAGTCAAACTTATATAGGTATTCTGCATAGTATAGTTATTATTAGTTAAGTTTATATATTATAGTAAAGTAAGAGATATTCTAGTAGTTAATATAGACCTTAACCTAGTACTTACTTTCTATAAGGTAGTATTTAAACTCTTTAAAGTAGTTAATAATTACTAAGAATTCTTTATTATAAATTAGGTAATTAAGCTCTACTCTATGCAGTTTATATAAGTAGAATATAATAAGGTATAATTTTCCTATATTATCTTATTAACTAATTTATCCTTCTAAAGTAAAGTCTAATAAGTCTGTCTTTAGTTTAATTTCTTTATTAAGGTTAAAGATAGCTAAGACTGATTTACTAATAATAGCTTCTTTAAGTTATTTAAAGGCTATCTAGGCCTTATTATTTTATTTAAAGGGCTTATCTTTCTTAGTAAGTTCTATTAGAGGATTCGTAACCTTATTAAAATCCTTAATAAATTATTAGTAGTAGTTAGTAAAACCTAGAAAGGCTTATATTTTCTTAATATTATTAAGTACTTTTTATTCTAAGACTATAAAAATTTTTTTTTCCTTTATACTAATCTTTCCAGGTATAATAGTATATCTTAAAAAGTCTACCTTTATAATATAAAAGTAACTTTTCTCTAGTTTAACTAGTAACTTAGTATCTTAAAGTATTTTTAAGACTTTATAAATATATTCTTTATACTCTTTATTATTATTTAAGAAAATTAAGATATTATCTAGGTAATAAATTATAAAGATATTAAGGTACTATTAAAGTATACTATTAATTATCTACTAAAACGTTACAGGTATATTAGTAAGACTAAATAGTATTACTATATATTTAAAAAGTCTAAACCTAGTTTTAAATACTATCTTTTACTTATTTCCTTTCTTAATATAAATTAAGTTATATATACCTTTAAGGTTTAAAGCAATAAAGATCTTTTTACCTTATAATTAATCCTTTAGTTCTGTAATAAGTAAAAGTAAGGTTTAATCCTTAATAGTATATATATTAACCAGTTAGTAGTTAATAATAAATCTAGGTTTTCTATTCTTTTTAAGTATAAAGAATATTAATAATACTAAGGCTAAACTTAATTTTTTAATATAGCCTTTCTAAAGTATTTTATTAATATATACTTTCTATACCTTTAACTCTTTTTTATTAAGTAAATATAACTTTTAAAATAATAGGTTATTATTTATAAGGTTAATTTTATAGTCCTATTAGCTATATTTAGAAACTCTTATTTTAAGTTTTTTTATAAATAGTTTATTATATACTTAGTATTCTTTTAGTATATTTACTAATCTGTCCTGGCTAATTATAGGTTCTAGTTCTTTCTATAGATCTTATTATTAGAGAATACCTAGGATCTATTTTCTACTTTATATACCTTTTTTATACTTTTATTATACTCCTTTTAAAGGTAGTAATTACTTTATTCTATACTTACCTATACTTTCTCTAATAGTTAGGGTTTAAGATCTTTTATTATTCTTTATAATTATTTTCCTATTATTATTAGGGTTACTAGGGAAAGTAACCTAGCTATTCTTTTAATTAATAGATAGGTTTTCTTATTTAAGCTATATTATACCTAGGAAGATATTTATATTCTATCCTAGAGGTATAATATTAAAATCTACTCTTTATATCTTTCCTTTAATAAAGATCTTAAGGTAATTAATCTTTTAATTTATAATACTATTATTATAATTAAATAGCTATTTTTTTATATTAATAAATAGGTAAAGTAATAATTTTTTTTTTTATAGTATTTTAAGCTTTATAACTATTTTTAGGTTAATAAAGTTTTATTATACTTTACTATTTATCTAAGCTTTTAGCTATCTTCCCTTAATCTAAACTTATAGTACTAGGTAAATTAGTATATTTATTATTTATATTACTTCTAGAGCATTTATATCTTATTATAAACCTTACTCTCTATATATCTATTACTTTATTATAAATAGTATCTAACTTTTCCTAAGGCATTATAGTAAACCTTCTTATAGTTACTATTATAATATCCTTTACTATTAGTATAGTTATTTATAAACTTATTATTATATAGTTATTACTATAAGTATTTTTCTAATTTAGTATCCTATTTATTAGTTATTTCCTACTAAGACTTATATTTTTTAAAAAAATACTATCTTTTTATTCCCTATTCTTCTAATAGTTTACTAGTATCTTTTAGGCTATAACTTAGGTAAAGGCTATCTATTTCCTATTATCCTTATAGTTTTTCTATTTCTTTAGAATTAGTATTATTAATTAATATTATTTTCTTTAGTATATACTTTCCTTAAGTTATTTTATTAAACTCTTTTTCTGCTTTTTTAATTATTTATTTAAACTGCTTAATTCCTTTTAGGAAATCCTTTATCTTATAAATCTATCTATAAAGTAATATACTAAATTACAGCTTTATAACTTTAAGTTAGTTATATTATACCTTAACTAAGTATCTTTCTATTTCTTTTTATAGGTATAGTTTATTATTAGGTATACCTTCTATAGTTATTAGGAAATAATTATTATCTATCTTTTTTACCTTATATTATTTATACTAATAGTTTTTATATAAGATTTATAAGATTTTATTATATTTAGGGTTTATTAGTATTATCTGGATATTATTTTATATATTAAAATCAGGTTTTTAGTATAGTAGGTTAAGTATATTATTAGTGTAGTAAGCTTTAACGTAAATAGTGTTTCTTTTTTCTATATTAGTATGCTTTTTTACTCCTTATATACAGAGATTGTTATATATTTAAAAGATTCTAAGTCCTTGTTTATTATACTCTATTTTATAGTTTTATATTTATATTTTTAAAATTTCCTTATTTTATTTTTAGAGGTATTAAGCTATAACTTATACTAATCCTTCCCTATATTTTATACTTTAGGATTATTACTAATAGGACTATTATATTTTATCTTTTACTATAATTTCTTATTTTTATATTTCTTCCTTATTATTAAGCTTAGTCCTAACTAGGATATTATTAATTATTTATAGTAACTGTAATTATTCTAGGTTAAGGTTAATTATTTCTTATCTTATTATTCTTAATATCTAAGGTTATTTAAGTTTTTATTATTTCTAAAATTCTTTAATTTTCTTATTTCTTGCCTTTTATCTTTTTCTTTATTATTATACTTAGATATATTTTTTCTTTTTAGGGTCTTATATATACTTATAGTAATTTTTATTTTATATCTTATTCTTATATTTCCTTTATTCTTCCTTAATAAAGGTCTTATCCTTCTTTCTTTCTAAAGCATAGGGTTTTAGTTTTATCTAATTAACCTCCTAATTACTATTATATTATATATTATACTTACTCCTAGTTATTCCTAGGGTTTAAGTTCTAGCTACTATTTATAGTTCTATCTGCTAGGTTAGTCCTAGTATTTACCTATCTTAATTTAGGTTCTGTAGTCTTTATAGTTCTAGGCATTATTATACTATATATTTAAATTAATTATAATTATAATACTTATATTTAGTTATATTTTATAGCTACTAGTTATTTTTATTAGGCTATATAGTTCCTAAGGTTATAGGACCTGCCTATATTCTATATAAGGTATTATTATATTAGCTGCCTTATTATTATCCTTAGTTTTAAGAGTTACTTTAATTATTATTATATTCTTAGTTAAGGTAATATAAATTAAAGTTATTTCCTTATTTTATTTTAGTAGTTCTCTCTTTTCTATATTTATACTATTATTTATTAATCTTAATTGCTATTATAATATACTTTATAATATTATTAAGGCAATCTGCTTTATATAGTTTATCCTTAACTTTTTCTTTTAGTCCTTTATAGTATATCTTTATAAGGGCTTTATTATTTTACTAAGTCTTAAAGGTAAGTTATTTAAATTTAGCGGAGTATATAGTATATAAGTAAGTCTATTTAAAGGTTATAATCTTAGCTACTACCTATTATTCTTTATTAACTACTTTAAAGTTATTTTTAAGTATACTTTTAAAGTTACTCTAATTAGTAAAGATATTAATAGTTTCCTAATCCTATATAATTTCTTTATTTTTAAGATAGTCTTTAAGGATTAGTTTAAACCAGTCCTTAGCATTTCCTTAGATTAGAGGTATAGTAAAGAGTACCTTCTTAATAATATTATCTAGTTTAGTTAGGAATAAGTAAAAGTATCCTTTTATTTTTATAAGGAATAAAACTATATTAGTAGCTTATCCCTTAAATAGTTTTAGTTAAAAAGGCTTTAGGTCTTCCCTAATATCTTATTCTACTTACTGCTAGTTATAATTAGCTTTTCTAGGTACTGTATCTTATTTATAAGTATATACCTTTATATTATAAATAGTATTATAAAGTTAATAGATCTTAACTATTATCTTAGTAAGGCTAAGTAGTTCTTTAGTATAGGGAGGTATTAGATTAGTATTACTAGATATCTTAATAGTATAGTATTACTTAGTTATTTAATATAGTATATTTTAAATAAGAGCTATTAATATATAACAGTAGGGGTTTTAAATAAGAAAACTAGTCTATACTAGGTTTATATTTATAGATTATATAGGGCATTATACTAAGTATATTAGTTTAAAGTTATATCTTTTAATAGTTAATAGTACAGGTAAAGCTTATTAAGGTAAAGAAGTATTATTAATAGTTAGTAAGCTAAGTTCTATTTAATACTAAATAAATATATATATATACTTAGGTAGTTTATATTTAGAGCAATATAATATAAGGCTATCATTAGTCCTGAAATAAAGCAGTCCTAGAATACTATTATTCCTATACTTATTAGTCCTAGCTTAATTAATCTTTTCCTAAATACTCTAGTTCCTTAGCTAAGGCTAGTTATAGTATTAGATTAGATAGAAAAATGTAGGGTATAGTTTAGTACACGTGACGTAACTGCTAGGGTCGTAATATAATACTTTCTTATATTAAAGAACTACCTAGCCTTACTAAGATAATAGCTAAGATTTATTAACTTTATAATACTATTTATAATATAAAAGTATATACCTATAAATAAAATATAGTACCTAAAGAAGCTAACTATATTTAGTAGTAAGTAAGATAAGATATTAAAGAAAATCTAAAGCCCTTTTAATTAAAACTATTTAAAGAATAAGCTACTAATATAATTTTATTTTTTATAAAAATAAAAGAATACTTTTACTTATTCCTAACTAAACTAAATAATATTACTAAGAAAGTACTTTTTACTATATTTCTAATTTAAGGAAATACTAAAGATTAGTTTAAATTAATTTTTAAAAACTATTTTAAAAATAAGGAAATTATATAAAATTAAAAAACTATTAATATTTTTACTAACTAAAGTAATTTTAAAAGTATACTTAAAAATAACTTTAAAGTAATTAATAAGAAATAATAAGTAATAGCTAAGATTATAACCTTTAAATAGATATACTTATATATTATATACTTTACTAAATTTAAATAACTTACTTTTAAAACTTAATAAAATAATAAAGCTTTTATAGAAATATACTATAAAGGATTAAAAGAAAAAGTTAAGAATAAGCTATATAAAGCAGATTACCTTAATAATATTATAAAGTATATTATAATAGTAATTAAAATTAATAAATAATAGTATAAATATAAAAAAAAAAAAACTATTAAAATAAAATAAGAAAATAACTTTAACTTATATTACCTTAACTAAGAATATAATAATAATTAAGGTAACTTTTAAAACTAAGGATAATAATAAAGTAATTAATATAATAATACTTTATATAAAATATAAGTAAGCTTTATAACCTTAGAAGCTATATAGCCTAATAAAAGTAACTAATAATTATAAGATATATCTAAGTATAAGTATTATAATTATAACTAATTTAAATATATAGTATAATAATACCTAGAACTATAAAAACTATAGGACCTTAATTAAGGTAAGTAAGCACTAGGATTAACCTAATAAACAGAACTATAAATAGCCTAAAGAACCTAAATACTAGGAATAATATAAAGCCTTTATAATATATTAGTAGTTATATCTTTAAAAAATAAAAAAATACTAAAATAATAGCTATACCTAGAAAGGTTTATTATAAAGCTATAAGATCTATTTTATATACTTAAAGAAGCTATAAAAGATACTATAAAAAGGAATTATATTAGTAACTTAAAAAGTAAAAATTACTAGGAAAAATAATAAAAATATAATAAAAATAAGAAATTATAATAGTAAACTAATACTAAGTATTATATAAGGAAAAACTAAAATATAAAAAAGGTTAAATAAAAAAAAGAAGCTAGGAAGCTAGAAAAACTATAAGTCTTAGGAATAATAAAATAAAAAAGAATAATTAATATTAACTTAAAATAGTTATAGTTACTATAAGTAATTAATAATATTCTAGTTAGGACTAAGCTTAATAATAAAGAAAAAATATAAAAATAAGAAATTATAGTAAAAGATAAAATATAATAGTTTTACTAATAATAAGCCTAAAGTATAAGATATAAAAGAAAATTAGCCTAAGTTATAGCCTAATACCTTTAAAAATAAGATAAGGAAATCTTAAGAATATAAATACAGGACTATAAAGTAAAGTATAATAAATAAGAACTTAAAATCTTCTAAATATATAATAACCTTTATATATAAGAAGTAAGAAAATATACTAATATAAAAAAAAAAGTACTATTTATATTAAAGCTTACTATACTAATAATATACTTAACTTATTATATAAGGAATCTAATTTTAATATATAAGATAATATCTAAATAATACTAATAAACCCTAAATATAATAAAATCTTATAGATTTTATATAGAAATTATTAATATAAATAATATAAGGTAAAAAAGATAAATAATAATTATTTCCTAGTTACTATAAAGGAAATACTTAATAATAAACCTTACTTATAAGAAAAAATAAAAAGATACCTAGTTAAGGTATAGTATAATTAACTTAAAGTTATAAAGCTATAATTTAATATATTACTTTATAGATAGATTTATAAAATAAAAAATCTCTTAAAAGGAATTAAATAATTTAAGTAAATAATTAAAAAAGTAAAAAAAGAGTTTAATAAAATAACTTAAGAAAAGTATATACTAAAGAAAATAATATTAATTAATAATACTAATTTTAAAGATATAAAAAAACTATAAAGATAATAAAAAGTAAATAGCCTTTACTTAAACTATAATTTAAAAAATACTAGTAAACCCTTAAAGAAATAAAAAGTAAAAAAATAGTATTTTTTTAAAGAATATAAGTTTTAGTAAAAAGTAATTAATAAATAAAATACTAAACT
The DNA here is from genome assembly GCA_003353625.1 of Fusarium fracticaudum. Lineage (NCBI taxonomy): Eukaryota > Fungi > Ascomycota > Sordariomycetes > Hypocreales > Nectriaceae > Fusarium > Fusarium fracticaudum. Next base: position 715,432 of record PDNT01000011.1, on the reverse strand, counting down.
AGAAAAATATCTATAGTAATAACTATATAATAATAAGTTTATAAATAACTATATTAATAATAAAGGATATTATAATAATAACTATAAAAAGATTTATTATAATACTTTAAGAAAAGTTAAATACTATTTATAATAAAGTAATAAATATATAAAAAATAAAGTTTATAATAAGATATAAATACTTTAAAAGTAATATAAATAATAAGTATACTAATTTACTTAGTACTAAAAATTTAAATTAAAGAAAAATAGCTAAAAATATAAGTAAATAGTAAAATATAATAAAACTTTATTAACCTAAAAATAGTTATAAAGCTTAGAATACTATAAAAAAAGAAATTATTACTTTACTTACTTATTAATATAGAAAAATAGCTTTTTAACTATAATAATAGTATTATAAATTAAAAAATTAATTACCTTAAGATCCTTATTAAAAAAAAGGAATAAAAAGTAGATTTTAATATAATACCTTTAGAATAGAATATAAATATCTTTCTAGGTATAATATAGCTTAAATAAAAAAACCTATTTATTAATTAAAAAAATAGCTAAGTTACTTTCCTTAGTAATCCTAATAATAATAAGGAAATAATTATAATAAATAATAAAAGATCTTAAACCCTAACTATAAGAAAAGGTATAAGTAAATATAAAATAAAGTAATTATTACCTTTAAAAAAAGTATAATATAAGTATAAAAAAGGTATATAAAGTAAAAAATAAATCCTAGGTATTTTCTAATAATAAGACCTATAAAAAGAACTAGAACTAATAATAAGCTAGGATAAACTAGTAAATATACTAAAAGAATACTATATATATAATAAACTATTTATAAAAAAACTAGAAATAAAAGTCCCTAAATATAGCTAATAAGATTATAAAATTAACTTTATAAATAATAACTTACTATTTTAAAAGTTATATTTACTTAATAAAAGAAAGTTAAAAGTATAAAAAGTATATATTAATAAGATACTTTAAAAAGGCTATATTAAAGAATTAAGCTTAGCTTTAGTATTATTAATATTCTTTATATTAAAGAAAAGTAAAAAACCTAAACCTATTATTAACTACTAACTAATTAATATATATATTATTAAAAATTAAACTTTACTTTTATTTATTATAAAATTTAAAAATTAATTATAAAGTAAAAAGATATTTACTACTTTAAACCTTAAAGGTATATATAATCTAATTTATATTAAAAAAAGAAATAAATAGAAAATAGTATTTAAAATTAAATTTAAACTATTTAAATATATAATAATACTATTTAGTTTTACTAATATACTTATAATATTTTAATAAATAATTAATAGTATACTTTAATAGTACTTTAATATTTTTATAATTTATTACTTAAATAATATCTTAATTTTCTTAAATAATAAAAAAGAATATAAAAAATATATCTATAAGGTCTTAAAAATACTATAAAATACTAAGCTATTAGTTAAACTAAAAAAAAGTTACTTTTATATTATAAAAGTAAACTTCTTAAGATATACTATTATACCTAGAAAGATTAGTATAAAAAAAAAGAAAATCTTTATAATTTTAAAATAAAAGGTACTTAATAATATTAAAGAAATATAAGCTTTTTTAGGCTTTATTAATTACTATTAGTAATTTATTAAGGATTTTAATAAGGTTATAAATCCTTTAATAAAACTTATTAAAAAAAATAAGTCCTTTAAAAAAAATAATAAAATCTAGATAGCCTTTAAATAGTTAAAAGAAGCTATTATTAGTAAATTAGTCTTAGCTATTTTTAACCTAGAAAGAGAAATTAAACTAAAAATAAATTTATTAAACTTTACTTTAAAAAGATAAATTAGTTAATAAAATAATATAGGAAAATTATATTTTATTATATTTTACTTATATAAGTTATATAAAACAGAGCTTAACTACCTAATTTATAATAAAAAATTCTTAGTAATTATTAACTATTTTAAGGAATTTAAATACTACCTTATAAAAAGTAAGTATTAAATTAAGGTTTATACTAACTATTAAAATATTTCTTACTTTACTATAACTTATAAACTTAATTAATAATAATTATATTATATAGAATATCTATATAAGTTTAACTTTATAATTATTTATTATAAATAATTAAAAAATAATAAAGTAAATATAATTAGTTATAAATTAGATTATAATATTAATACTATAAAAGTAAAAGAATAAGTACTAAAGAAAAATAAAAAAGAAAAATTTAAATTTACTTAATAAATATAAATATTAAGATAGATATAGTTAGTAGCTATTAAAGAAATTCTAGGTAAGCTTAAAGAATTTATATAAGGATTTTATAGATATTTAGTATATAGATATTAAGGAGTTACTAAGACTTTAAAAAGACTTTTATAATATAAATACTAGGTTAAGTAATTAATAGTAAAAAGAGTTATTAAGTAATATAATATTTATACTAAAATAAAAGTATAATAATATAAGCCTTATAGAAAATTATAATCTTTTAAAGTTATAAAAGTATTATAAAGCTTAATTATAATAAATTTTATTACTAAATTACTATAATTAAAAAAACCTTTAACTAAAATCTTTTATAATAGTATTATAGTTATTATTAAAAGACTTATAAAGTTTTTAATTTATATACTTTATAAAAAAGATATAAATACTAAGAAAATAGCTTATATTTTTTATAATAAAATAGTATAAAAATAAGAATTACTAAAAAAAATCTTTACTAATAAAGGTATAATATTTACTAATAAGTTTTAGTAAGTATTAATAGCTTATATAGGAGTTAACTATAAACTTATAATAGTATTTAAACCTTAAGTAAATAAATAGATAGAATAAATAAACTAAGTAGTAAAATAGTACCTATAGTATTATATTAATTATAAATAAAATAACTAGGTTAAAAAGCTACTATATACCTAGTTAGCTTATAATACTACCTATAATAAAAGTACTAAACTTACACTATTAAACGCTAACTTTAATTATACTTTAAAAGTATACTATAATATATAATAAATTAAAATTATTAATCTTATAGTAATAATTAAAAGTAAGGATTTAAAGAATATATATAATAAACTCTAAATAAAATTAAAGTTTATTAATAAGTAGATATAATAGTATTATAATTTTAAAAAGTTAAAGGGACTAACCTTTAAAGAGAAAAATATAGTATACCTATTTTATTATAACCTAACGGGTAGAAGCGCTTACATTATATATACTTTACTATATTTCTACTAATTACTAAGCAGCTTATACTTTAACCCTATTAATACTATAAGCCTTACAATACAGCTTACAATATAAACTTATAACTTACTGCAAGCCCGGCTTATAATATTATAAGCTACCTAAGTATATATATATATTTATTTAGTATTAAATAAAACTTAGCTTACTAGCTATTAATACTACTTCTTTATATTAGCTTAGCCTAATATATATTAATTTATTATTAAGAAACGTAATACTTTAATAATACTTAGTATATACCTTATATAATTTACTAATAATAAACCTAAGTATAGCTTAGTTTAATATAGTTAGACCTAATTATTATATATTAATAGCTCTTATTTAGACTATACTATATAATACTAAGTAATACTTATATAATAGCTATACCTATTAACCCTATTTAGTAACAGGCTATCCTTAATAACAATCCTATTCCTACTAATAATTATTTACCTATAGATTAGGATATAAATAATAAGAACTTATTAAATAGCTCTAAGGATTTAGAGATTAAAAGACTTTATAACTAGCTTATATAAGTTACTAATAACCTTAATAAAATATATTAACTTCTAGAAAAGATAGTTACTTTTTAGGTAATATAAGCTAATATAAACTAAAATAATATCTAGGAATTTTATAACCTTATTATTACTATAGCTATAGGTAAAGATACTAAAGAAATACTTAAGCCTAACTTACCTAAGCTATTTAATAAAACTTCTAGTAAACTAGCTATATTTTTTACTTAATATAAAGCCTTTATAATTTACTATTTAACCTAATTTAAAAAAGACTTAGCTAAAACTATATATATTACTAAATGCCTTATAGGCATAATAGTATAATAGTTTTAGTTTATTATAAAAAAATATATTACTAAACTAGAAACTAAACTTTAACCCTAAATATTTATACTATATAATAGCTATAATATATTTAAAAATATACTTAAATAAGTATTTAGTACTATTAATAAAAAAGAATAGATAAAATAATATATTAAGGCCCTAAAATAAACTAAGTTAGTCTTTAAATATACTACTAAGTATTAATAACTTATATTTAAATTACCTTAAGACTAAGATATACTTATATTACTTTTCTTTAATAAACTAAAAGAAACTATATAAGCTAAACTATATAAAATACCTTAACTTATTACCTTAGTTAAATATATTAATATAGTAATCTAGATTAATAACTACTAGTTTATATAAAGAACTTATAATAACTAAAACTTTTAAAAATAATAAGAAAATAAACTATATTATAATATAAACTAAGGAAAGAAATATAATAATAATATATCTTATAGAACTAATATAAGACTTATAACTATTAAAATAACTAGAAAAGATAAGTTTAAAATTACTTACTAAAACTATAATAAGAAGGGATATTTTAACTAAAAATATAAAAACCTTATTAAAACTAATTAAAAGTATAAACTAGTACTAAAAAGTAAGATAATTAGTACTACCTAAAGGGATAATAATAAACCCTAAATAGTAATTAAAACTATTAATATAATAAGGTTAGGATATAATAGGTTAGGAGCAGATTATTTTACCTTTATATATAACTTATTTCTTAATAAGAAATAAACTCTTAATAAGTATTACCTTAATATATTAAAGGAAAAATAACTTATTTTAAGATATTTAGTATTAATATTAAAAATACTATATTTTAAGACTAAAGAAAAAATAAAAAAAAAAATAAAACTATTAAAATAAAAAACTATATAAGAAAAATAAATAAAGTAAGAAAATTAAACTTAAATAGATACTTATTTTAAAACTAAAAAAAATTAAAGTAACTAGAAAAATTATTACTATAGTTCAAAAAAGAAAAGAAGTTAATCCTAACCTAGATAATAAACCTAGTATACTAGAATTTAACTATAAGCTTAATAATATACTAAACTAGATATTTATAAAAACTAAAATACTTATAGAAATTTAAAATAGAACTATATAATTAAGTACTTATATTAGTATAAATAAGATTCCTATTAAAACTATAATAAAGAGATTAAATTAATATTATAGTAACCTAAACTATATATTAGTATTAAGAACTAGTTAAGACTTTAAAGCTAAAAAGATTAAATAAAAAGTAAACTATATAATCTAGAATATAGAAATTATACTATAGTATAATAAACTTAGAAATTAAGTATAGTATAGTAAAGTACTTAAGTATACTAAATTAGCTAAAGAAAGAGTAATTATAAAATAAGATAATAATATTTACATTTAATCCTATATTAAAAATAAAGTAAAAGACCTAATAATACCTAAGGAAGAAATCTAGGTAAAAAGGGACCTTTAAAAGTACTTAAAATACCTAAAATACTAGTAAATATTATAAATATTATATATATAGTACTATTACCTATAATATTAGTAAATAAAGAAAGTAAATAACTACTTTTTAATCTAGACTAAGAAATATAAAGAATAAAAACCTTACTTAATTATTAATACCTTAGAATATTAAATTAATAAAAGATTTAAAGGAACTTAAGTAGTTAAGCTTAAAGCTAATATAGAAATATAAAAAAAAGCTTTAAATTATATTTAGAACTTATATTTTATTATTATATAAAGAAAGGAAGTTTAAAAGGGAAAAAATATAAAAAAAAAAACCTTAAATAGAGAAATTTATAAAGCTATTATAGAAGTTAATAGGCTAGAAAATAAGTAAAGTAATATACTAAAATATAGTTAGACTATAAAATAGTTAGACTTAAGTAATAAATTAGATCTAGATAGTAATAAAGAATAATAAAAAGCTAAAAAAACTACTTTAAATAAATAAATTATATAAATAGAAGTAAAATATTAAGATAAACTAGCTTACTAATATAAATATCTTAATAATATTAACTATATAAATAGTAAATATAGTTATAATTACCTATAAATAGAAAAAGGAATATACTATTTATAATAAAGTAATAAATAAGTAAATAAATAGTAGAAAATAAATTTCTTATAAAAGCTTTATAGACTATAGTTAATAGTAACTAATAAATATACCTAGACTTAAAAGTTAGAATTAAAGGTAAGTAGTTAAATATACTTATAGATAGTAAAGTAGTTATAAATATTATTTCCTTTAAAATAGTAAATAAGTTAGGACTACTATAGAAAAATAAGGCTAGACCTTATATAATATAAAGTAAAAAAGGAAATACCTATACCTATAAAAATAAATATATTACCTAAAAGATTAATTACTTAAAGGTATTTATTAATAGAAAAAACTAAAGTATTAATTTTAATATAATTCCTATATAGAAATATAATTTAGTACTTAGATATCTATAGCTTATAAACTATAACCTATAATTTAACTAAAGAACTAGCTAGGTAAACTATAAAGATTACCCTTTAGATAATAAAATTAATTTAAATAATAAAAATATAAAATCTTAATTTTTAACTAATAAAAGTAATAAAAATAGGTATAATATATTATTACCTATTCTAAAAAGAACCTAATATAAATATTATAAAGGCAAAATAAAATATATTAAATAAATAATAGTAACTCTTAAAAGCTAATTTAAATAATTAAACTAAGACTTATAATAAATAAAATAAATTATTAATAAAAAATCTAATAAATAACTTAAAATTATACTAATTTAGTATTATATTTATAAAAAACTTTTTATAAAAAAGTTAAATATAAAACTCTTAAAATATTTATATTAAAATATTAAAATAATTCTAAAGGATAGTAAGAACTTAAAGTTCTTTTTAATTTATAATCTTATAAAAATAAAACTTATAATATTAAAAGAATAGTTAGAGAATATACTTAGGAATAAATATATTTAAACCTTAAAATCCTTAGTAAAATACTTTATTATATTTATCCTAAAACTAAATATAAATAAATTATAATTAGTTATAAATTATTAATAACTTAATAAAATTATAAAAAAAGATAAAATACTTTTACCTTTTATTACTAAACTTAAAGATAGACTATTTAAGAAATAATTCTTTATAACTTTAAATTTTAAAGTAGCCTATAACTTAATTAAGATTAAGGAAAGTAATAAATAGAAAATAGTATTTTAAATAAAATATAAACTATTTAAATACCTAGTTATGCCTTTTAGACTTATAAATACCTTTATAATATTTTAAAAAATAATTATAAATATACTATAAGAGTATCTTAATATCTTTATAGTTTACTACCTAGATAATATCCTTATTTTTTTTAATATAAAAAAAGAGTATATAGAATATATTTATAAGGTTTTAAAAGTACTATAAAATACTAATTTACTTATTAAACCTATAAAAAGCTATTTTTATTAAAACTAAGTAATATACTTAAATTATAAAATCTTTTATAATAAAATAAAAATAGATAAATAAAAAATTACTATAATTACTAAATAGAAATAACCTAATTTAGTTAAAAAAGTATAATCCTTTTTAAGATTTACTAACTACTACTAATAATTTATAAAAAACTTTAATAAAGTAATAATCCTTTTTATAAAACTTATAAAAAAAGATATATAATTTAAATAGAATAATAAAGCCTAGTAAGCCTTTAAATAACTTAAGGAAGCTATTACTAGTAAACCTATTTTAGTTATATTTAACCTAAACTAGTAAGTTAAACTTAAAACTAATACTTCTAACTTTACCTTAAGAAAATAAATTAAATAGTAAGATAATAATAATATATTATATCTTATTACTTTTTACTTTTATAAAATATATAAATTAGAACTTAACTACCTTATTTATAATAAAGAATTCTTAGCTATAGTTAACTATTTTAAGGAATTTTAATACTACCTTAAAGAAAATAACTACTTAATTAAGGTATTTATAGATTATAAGAATATTACCTATTTTACTATAATATAAAAACTAAACTAATAATAACTATACTATACTAAATACCTATATAAATTTAATTTTATAATAGTATATTATAAAGAAACTAATAATAAATATATAAATACTATTAGTTAATAATATAATTTTAATATAAAAACTATTAGAATTAAGAAATAACTCTTAAAGAAAAATAAATAAAAAAAATATAAATTTACCTAACCTATTAAAATAATTATAAAGATAATATATAATACTAATAGTATAATAAAATAAGGACATAACTTCCTTTATAAATTCTATTTATATTTACTATATAAATACTAAGAAGTAATAAAAATACTTAAAAGACTATAAAAATAAGGTTATATTATAAAAAGAAAAGATATTAAATAAGTTATTAAATAATATAATCTATACTTATATATAAAAGTATAAAGATATAAACTATATAAATAGTTATAATTACTACCTATAGTATAATAACCTTAGGACTTAATTATAATAAACTTTATTATAAAGTTACCCTTATTAGAAGACCCCTTAACTAAAATCTTCTATAATAGTATTATAGTTATAGTTAACTAACTTATAAAGTTTTTATACTATTTACTATTTTAAGAAGTAATAAATATAAAATAACTTTCTTATATTTTTTATTAATATATTATTAGTATATATAGCCTACCTATAAAAATTCTTTTTAATAAAGGACTTATATTTATATTAGTATTTAAGTAATTACTTATAGTATAACTTAGACTAAACTACTAACTTATAACTACTTTTTAACCTTAAGTTAACAGATAAACTAAATAAATAAATTAAGTACTTAAATAGTACTTATAGTATTATATTAACTATAAATAAAATAATTAAATTAAGAAACTACTAATAGCCTAACTTGCCTATAATACTATATATAATAAAAGTATAAAACTTATACTAGCTTATACTAATTTTAGATTTATACTAAATATATATTATACTATATAACTAGAAAAATTAATTAACCTAGTAGCTATTATTAAAAGTAATAACCTTAAGAACCTATATAAAGAAATAAAAACAGAACTTAAATTTATTAAAAAATAAATAAAAAACTACTATAACTTAAAAAGGTTAAAAGGACTAACCTTTTTAAAGGGAAATATAGTTTACCTAGCTATAAAAAACATTAAAATAGACTAATTAATATATAAACTAAACTATAAATTTATTAGACTCTATAAAGTACTATAGAAGATTTTAAAAAATAACTATAAACTAGACTTACTAAATAAAGTTAGGCTCTATTTAGTCTTTTATATTTTATTACTTAAGTTAGTAGTAAATATAATATAAGTTAAGATAGGTAATAAACTATAAGAAACCTTAGGACTAAAAGTCTATAAAGTAAAAGTAATTAAAAATATTTATAAGATTAATAGTAAAAGGGAATACTTAATAAAATAGAAAAACTATCTAGAAAATAAAAATATATAAAAGCTACCTAAATACCTTATTAGTACCTAATAACTTCTAATAAATTTTTACTAAATAAAAAAGAATTAAAAAAAACCTTTCCCTAGTTAATAATATCTATAGTACCTAATAGCTATACTTTTATAGTAATAAAGGACTTTATATTATTAAGAACCTCTAGATTATTTATAGTCTTAATATTATAATAAAGTATTTTATTACTATAAGACTATAACTATCTTTTCTAATAATAAAGCTATATAAAATAGCTTAAATACTTATTTACTTATTATTATAGCTATAATAATTTAGTCTTAGTTACCTCCTTTTTATACTTTAAATAATACTTTTTAATAATAAAATAATTAGTTATAAAAATTAGTATATAAAAAAAATAAAAATATATAAAAAGTAAACCTTTAAGTACTAAAATACCTTTACTATTATATTTATAACTATAATATATATACTAAATATATTTAAAATAACCTTCCTTAGCCTAGTATTTAAGGCCCTAGGGCTTATAATAACTATATAGTATAATAGTAAAACTAGTATTCTTAATTAAAGTTACTTATACTTAATAGTTATAAGTAGCTTTAAATTCTAATATAGTATTAGTAATTAGGCAGGAATATTATAAGTTTAAGTTAAGAACTTACTAAGGTAATGTAAAAAAAATAAATAAGTAGGTCTTAAGGATAAGACTAATAAAAGAAAACAAATTATATTATAACCTAATAAGTAAAAGTACTTATATTATATATACCTTACTATATTTTTACTAATTACTAAGTAGCTTACGCTTTAACCCTATTAATACTATAAGCCTTATAATATAGCTTATAATATAGACTTATAACTTACTATAAGCCTGGCTTATAATACTATAAGCTACCTAAGTATATATATATATTTATTTAGTATTAAATAGAACTTAGCTTACTAGCTATTAATAATACTTCTTTATATTAACTAAGCCTAATATATATTAATCTACTATTAAGAGATATAATACTTTAATAATACTTAGTATATGCCCTATATAATCTGCTAATAATAAACCTAAGCACGGCTTAGTTTAATATAGTTAAACCTAACTGTTATATATTTACTAAAAATATTACTATAAAATAACTAAATTATAAGCTTAATTTTAAGTATATTAAACCTTATAAAATTATTAAAAAGATCTTAAAAAATAACTATAAGTTAGACTTACTAATAAGGGTTAGACTTTATGAGGTCTTTTATATTATATTACTTAAATTAGTAGCTAATATAATATATATTAAAATTAGTAATAAACTAGAAGAAATTAATAAACTAAAACTTTATAAAGTAAAGGTAATTAAAGAAATACAGGTAAGAAATACTAAAAAAGAATATCTAATTAAGTAAAAAAACTACCTAAAGAGTAAAAACATATAAAAACTACCTAAATACCTTATTAATACCTAGTAACTTTTAATAAACTTTTACTAGAAATACTTATAAGGAAAACCTTATTTTAATTAATAATATTAAAAGCCCTTACTAGCTATACTTTTATAATAGTAAAAGACTTAGTATTTTTAATAGCCTTAAGCTTATTAAGAGTTACTATATTCCAACAAAGTATCTTAAAACTACGCTTATTTAATTACCTTTTCTAATAATATAAATATATTAGGTAATTTAAATATTTATTTACTTATTACTATAAATATAATAACTTAGTCTTAGCTACCTCCTTCTCTTATTTAAAATAATACTTCTTAGTAGTAAAATAATTAGCTATAGTAATTAGTAAAATTATATAAAAGAAAAAATAGCTATAAACCCTTAACTAAAGTAATACCTTTTCTATTATATTTATAACTATAATAAGTATACTAAAAGTAGTACTTATAACTAGGTAAGGCTTAATACTGCAGTTTCCTAGGTTTATAATAACTATATAGTATAATAAGAAAACTAGTATTTTTAATTAAAACTACTTATACCTAATAGTTATAAGTAGCTTTAGACTTTAATATACTATTAGTGCTATAATAAGGGGATTATAAGATTAAGTATACTTACTAAAGTAAGAAAAGAAAGAAAAATAAGTAATATAGGCCTTAAGGATAAGACTAATAAAGGAAAGGAAATTATATTATAACCTAACTTAGAAATAATACTTATATTATATATACCTTACTAATTTTTACTAATTAGTATATAACTTATAATATACTAGAGAATTACTATTATAAGCTATATATTAGACTTATAATTTAACTTATAACTTACAATAAGCCTGACTTACTATATTATAAGCTATTTAAGTATATATATATATTTATTTAGTATTAAATAAAACTTAGCTTACTAGCTATTAATAATACGTTTTTACCTTAATAAGCTTTACCTATACTATTAACTATTAAGAGACATAACTTTAAACTAATATACTTAGTATAATGCCCTATATAATCTATAAATATAAAACTAGTATAGACTAGTTTCCCTATTTAAAACCCTAACTATTACACTTACTTTAGACTTTTTATATAGTAAAGATATTATAGGTTTCTTTACTACTTATAACTAAGCTAGTAAGCCTTTTTATATAATTAGTAAAGCTTTAGAATAAAATATAAAAGAAGCTTTAGCTAATACTAACCCTAGTACCTTACCTTAAGGTAAGTCTTTTATTAAGTAGAAAGAAGCTACTTATAAGATTATTTATATACTTAGTGCTTTACTTTAAGCTTAGGTAGTATAGGTTATAGTAATTATTTTTAAATTCTATTTATTACTTTAATTAAGCTTTTAAGACTTAGTAAATACTAGTAATTTCTAGGTAATAAAATATAGTAATACTAATAAGTAGTTATATAGTATATAGCTTAAGTCTTACTATATAGGTAAATATAATTATATTTACTTACTTATTCTTATACTTAATTATTTATAACCTTAATTTTTATTATATTTAAAAAGGCTTTAAAATACTTAAAGTATTACCTTAATAAGGCTTTTATAAGCCTATCTATAGGTATATTTCCTATAGGAAAATAAGTAATTTTAAATAATCCCTTTTAATATTCTTATTTTATTTAAAGGTTATAAATATTAATATAGTATAGGTAAGTATCTATTTATATGCTTTTTAGCGTAACTAAATATATAGTTTACTAATTATTATAATATATATTTTAAAGGGCTTTTAGATTAAAGTATATTTCTTTAAAAAGGTATTTAAAAGCTATTAATTCCTTAGCTATTTAAACTAAAGAAAGTAGCTTTACTTTTATTATAAAAGTAATAATTATAGCTTAATAAAAGGTATTTTAAATAATTAGTTCTTTAAAAAGAGTTATTAAGTAGCCTTATAAAGACCTTCTTATACTTTTATTATCTATAAAAAATATATTACTAGCTATTTATAGTACTTAAAGCTTATTATTATCTTTATATTACAGTATAAATTACTTTATTAAATATAAATAGTATAGCGCTTAGTTAGTAACTTTATAATACTTTTTTAAAGGATTTATAAGGTATTTAAATAGGAAAGAAGCTATAAAAGCTATATTAAGGCAGATTATAATTACTATATAAAGAATTAATTTAATTTTTTCTTAATATAAAAGCACCTTACCTTTAGTAGCCTAGCTTAGGTTTAGTTAAAAGGGGGTAATTAGTATTAGTATTAAAGGTTAAAAGACCTTATTATAAGCTTTAAATTATATATAGATCTTCTTAATATAGAAATTATAACTAAAGTAGATTTTTTACGCTTAGTAATTATAAACTATTCTTATACTTAAAAACTACTTTATATTACTTTTCTTACTAAGCTTAAATCTTTTCTTAAGGCCCTTTACTATATATAAAGCTTATAATAAGGTATTTTTATAATATAAAATAAGAATATTATTTACAAAAAAGACTAAGAAAATATCTTACTTTATAAAATAATAAAAGTAAGATTTCTTTTTACTAGCTTTAAAACTAAGCTTTTTAAGTATTACTATAAAGATCTTAAATTATAGTTAAGGTAAATCCTTAAGGCTATATAGTACTTAATTAAGCTTTATATATATTCTAAGAACTTTAAATCTTAAAAGTAGCTTATATATAACTAGTATACTATACTTACTATATTTAGTATTAATAAAGGTATTTATAATATTTAATTATATAATTTCTAGGTTAAATTAGGTAGCTAGGGCTATAACTAAGCAAAAAGAGTATACTATAAACATAGCTATATATATACTTTTTATTATAATTATAAGTTATAAATTACCTTTTATATAAATATATACTTTATACTTCTTAAGGTAACTATCTTTATTAAATTTATAAGTATAAACTTACTTTAAAGGTAGTATTTTTAATTAAGCTATTAATTATTAAATCTGCCTCTATATATACTTTAAATATAGCTTATTAACTTCTACTTGCTTTACTAGTTAAAATTAATTACTAAATATATAATTTTATTACTTTTTATATATAGCTAGTAAAAGTAAAAGGTTATCCTTATAAAGATTCTTTTTTAAGGTTTTTAGCTTTAATATAGTATATATAGCTAGTTTAAATACTTAGTATATATACTAATAGGTATATACTAAATTTATAAAGAAAAAAAAGGCTATTTTAGTACTATTATTAGGCTTCTAGGTATTTTTATAGTAATTAATTATAAAGAAGCTATAAAATGCCTATTATAAGCGTAAATAGGTTATAGGACCTATAGTTACTATACTTTAATTATTTTATATTATAGGTTACTATACTTAGCCTTTTACTTTTAATTTTAAATATATTATTATTTTAGTCTAAAGTAAAGAATCTATTTATAAAAGTAGTAGTAATAATATTATATTTTTAATACTTTAATTATTATATATTATTAGTTATAGTACTTTATTAAGCTTTATAACTAGGTCTTATAGCTACTTTTTCTAATTATTATTTTAGTTATTTATTTTATTACTTTTAGACTATTTAAAAGGTAATATAGGTATATTCTCTTTCTTATAGCTTACTATAATAATTATATTATCTATTAGTATTTCTAATAATTATAGTAGTAACTCTAGGCTTTAAGGTACTTTTTATATACCTTTAAGAGCTTCTAGCTTAGTCTATAGTTATATACTTAGTAACTTACTTGCCTTAGCTATTATAAAGCTTTTAGATATTATAAAAGTATTTATAATACTTTTATTATTTTCCTTAGCTTTAGGCCTACTTAGCTTTAGTATTATTTTTAAGGTTTAAAGTCTATTAGTAATTTAAATTAATATATACTGGTTTTAGTACTTATTAATACTTTTTATAGAGGTTATAATACTTTTTTTAGTTACTTTTACCTTTAAGTTTAGACCTTTAGGATCTATAACTTAAATAGGTTTATTTAGTAGATTTATCTTATTATTATTTTCTTTAAGGTTAAGGATTTATGCTTTAAATACCCTTTTAGAGAGCTTTTTTATATATATTTTTACTAGTTAGTAGAAAATATACTTATTAAACCTAATATTTTAAGTAATTACTACCTTTTTAAGCTAAGGTATTTATATTTAGTATATATTATATACTATATAGCTTACTAAATACCTAATATAACCTCTAAGGCTTATTTTAAATACCTTTTTATATATCCTGGCTTTTCTATTTTAATTTAATAAATAGGCTTAGTAGCTATAGGCTTATATACTGCTTTAATTAGGTCTAAGGTTTACTATATACTCTCTTATTTATAATAGTACTTTATACTTAAACTAATTTTATAATACTTTTATAAAAGTTTACTATCCCTTTATAGCCTTTAGACTTATATTAAGTAAAAAAGTAGTAATTTATATACTTTCTAGCTATAGTAAATAAAGTAACTATACTTTATTAAGTATTATATTTAACTTTTCTAATACTTCCTTTCCTACTTATTTTACCTTACTATTAAGTTCCTTTATATAAAGTAATATAAGCTTTATATCTATACCTTTAAATTATACTTATTATAGAAAATTAGTATTACTTAATATATAGATTATAGTAGGCTTATTATTACTATATATTTTATAAATAACTAGCTTAAATTAATATTTTACTTAGTATTTAAACTAAAATAATATATTAAAAACTACTAACTTTTTCTTACTTTTTAGTAAAATAGTATATAGCTAGCTACTAAACTTATTTTTTATTACTAAAAGGTAATTTAAGCTATTATATTTTATTTTATATTTTTAAAGATCTTAATAAATCCTTTAAAAAAGCCTTAAGGAATAATCTTTTAGTAAATAGTAATTAATAATTTATATTATATATATTTAAGTATAGGTATTATAGTTAATATATACTATTCTATTAATATATATATTTTTACTTCTATTTATAAGCTTCTTAAGTACTTTTTTTTCTAAGTACCTTACTTTAAGGTACTAAAAGGTACTATTACTATTATAGGCTTTCCTTCTATTTCTTAATAATCTCTATACTTAAAAAGTAAAGAAATATATTATATTTACTTTATTTTACTAAAGAACTACCTTATTACTAATTAAAATTATATTTTTAAGTATTAGGTAATTAATAAAAGAATAAGCTAAAATAAGCTTTAATTAAAGTATTAAAATATTATACTTTTACTATAGCTATATAAGGACTATACTTTTTAAAGGGTTTTCTTATCTTAAAAAGCAATTAAACCTAAAATACTATACTTTTAATAATTATAAAAGGGCTTTTAATATAATATTTATATAAAATCTTTTAATAATAATAATATTACTAAGGGTAAGTAATTAGGTCCTTATCCCTAAAGATCTATTTATAATCTTTTAAATTACCTTAGTTTTTTTTCCTAAGATTAAAAAGTATATATTACCTACTTTTATATAGTTACTACTTATAGAAATAAAGAATCCTTTTTTAAGTAAGGCTACTATATTTATAAGGTATATAGTACTATAAGTATTTAATAAAGTACTTTATATAAGTAAGTAAAGAGGTTCCTTATAAGCTATATAAAGCTATATATTATACTTAGCCTTAGCTAAGATATTAGGTAATAGGATAAAGTTTATTAGGTTATTAAAGTAAGCTAATAAACCCTGGTTTTTTTAAGCTTATAAGCTTCCTTTACTGCTATTTCTTATAACTTTTAGCTTAAGCTATTTCTAAAAGGGCTTATTAAGCTCCTTTTAGATTTACTTAAGCTTACTATTAAAGGGTTTTTTAATATAATAAGGGGCTATACTAATAACTATATAAATAAAAAGGGTATATTCCTTAGCCTTTTACTAATAGTTATCTTACTTATAAGGGTAATTATTATACTTTTTTAGCTTATCTAAGTAATTACCTAGGGTTATATAGACTAAATAGCCCTTACTAAATAAGGTTCTTTTAATAACTATATATAGCTTACTAGCTAGCTTTATAAAGAAGGTTTCCTAATTAATTCTTTCCTTTTTAAGGAGTATATTTTTTTTAGTTTTTGCCTATAAAGGGGCTATTTTTTTCTTAACTATTTCTAAAAAGCAGTTAATACCTAGGTTTCCTAAGATCTTAAGGATATAAAAAGGTCTAGCTTATATATAAGCTTTTTACTATTATAATAATTACTATTCTAGGCTTTATTAAGCTTTAAAAGTATTATTAAGGACTTTAAGATACTTTTAGGTAATCTTTTTAATTATAATTAATATACTTAGTATTAGATCCTTTTTTAAGTCTTAAAGTAATTAGTAAATTATATAGCTATTTAAATAATTATCTTTAACTTAACTAAGTATAAAATAAAGGATATTAAAGTTAATACTTTTTATTATATAGGCTAGGATTTATAAGTTTTTATTAATATATTACTTATATTATCTTTAAATATATTATAATTCTAGAAAAAATACTTTATAAAAGGTCTTTAAATTAGTTATAGTAAGTTCCTTAAGTGCTTTTTCTTTAGCCTTAGTATTAACTACCTTAGTTTTATACTTTATAAGCTTTTTTTTACTAAAGGCATTAAAGTCTTTAACTAAAAGTTTTTATAGCTTATTAAAAGGCCTATTAAAGTACTTAAGGTTAATTTATAGCCAGGCTTTATATACTTTAGCCTGTAATTTAATCTCTTAAATCTATAAAATCTAGTTATCTAGACTATAAAGGATTATATAGGTAAATATATATAAGGCACTTTATTTAAGGATTATTATACTTAGTAAGCTTAGTAATCTTTTTAAGGATATTAATTTTATAGAATAAAATAAATAAAGTATATATTAAGTAGTATAGTAAAGTTACTAGGTTTTATATCTACCTAGGCTTATAACTATAGTATATATAGTAAAGGGATATATATAAGGGTTAAAAAAGCCTTAATTTCTCTTATATAATAAGGGAAGTTATGCTTCTTATATACCTAAGGAGCTTTAATCCTTATTAAGGAAGCTAGACTAATCAGGGCTACCCTATCTTTTGACACCTTTGGTAACCTAAAGCGTATTCAAGCTTATACTAACAGTAGCATTTTAAAGTCCGTCGCTCTCTATTGGTAGTTATGTCGCTAGAGGTTTCTTCGTGATATGTCCATATCCCAACAGACACCTCCAAAACCTTACATTACATCGTCAAAATAACATTGTCCTCATATGAAATGGCGTTAATGGGGAATCGAACTCCAGGACTATGGAATCATTCTTGCAGTCAAATGGTCCCTTGTCGCGGACCTTGATTCGCTATCACAAGACACTGACTGGGTGGGCAGACACGCTTCTGTCCTTGACCTTGGCGCCTCGGATAACAGCACCAGGCTATGTCGCATTTCATGTAAGAAGCAAGATTGGTACCCACGAAAATCAGGTCGCATTCATCAAAACTGTTCAGAAGCAGTAGACAATAGAGCAGGTACCTGGTCCAGGACAAAGATAGTGGTAGACAGGTTCGCCACATGTCTCAGTCTGATGTCCGTGAGAAAACGGAAGGATAGGACTATCAGACAGTGCTATCACATTCCTAACAGCGCGTCGTAGCATGCTAAACAATTTAAGCTTAATTTACACTTTTTATGGTAAAACATGCATAAGATGTCTCTAGTTCAGCAATCTAGACAAGTCTGGGGCTTGACGTGAGGAGTGTCGGGACTTGGTGCTCCGATAGAGAATCTCGCTGTGATTCGTTCCCCTCACCACCACCATGTAAACTTCAGCCAGCCACGGACGGCATATGGAGTGCCTTTACCCGAATTAGGGAGTAATGCACCACTAACGCTCAGCCGCAAGCCTCTTCATGCAAGAGTGTACACAATTTTCACAGATGATTGTCTCAATTGACCACCCACTCGGGAGCAAGAAAACTCGCCATGTGAGACCAAGGTGCCAGAATTATCCAATCGAAGACTCACCAAGTCTGTACTCAATTGTACTACGTTGGCCAAAGTATTTCTATCACTTGGGAGAGTGTGATAGTAGTCTTAGGTTTCCTTAGGCTTGGCGACGCTACAGTCACGGGCAGTCGACATAGAAATACACCGATTATGTGATGCTAGTAGGGCTGAGAAGGTTGTCGGCTGATCGATTCTAGCTTCCAGCCGCACATCCAGATATGCTCCTTAGAGAGTCATAAGCCTGCTGCCATTGAGACAGGGTGCCAGAATGGAATGGTCTAAAGATCTACTGAAGTATACTAAGCTCACCTGAGCCTTTTCGTCGCTTACGGTAAAGGCTTCAAGGCTTCTTTTCCCTTGCTGGGATATATATCTTGTCTCACTTGAGAAGGAGGCATCCGTTTTTTGAAGGAGAGGCGCTCAATCGTTGCGATAAGAACAAGACCCATGAAGCCTTCACCGGCCGTGTTAAGAAGCTCATCCCCGTCGGAAGATCCAACCAAACTAATGACTTCGATGGGCATGGCATGCATGTTTGCGGCTCTGTTCTTGGAGATGGGCACTCTCAGAGAATGGGAGGTTCAATCCAGGGCACTGCACCAGAGGCGACTCTCATTGTCCAATCCCTCTTGGACAGTAGCGGTGGCTTGTTCGGCCAATCTCAGAAGACTCTCGGCGACCTCCTCAAAGAGGCGTTCGATCACCAGAGTTTCATTCATACCAACTCTTGGGGCCCCATCTGGACGCGCCAACTTGGGTACAACAACGCAAGCACAGACCTCGACACTTTCGTCTCCAATCATCAAGAGATGACGGTTTGCTTTGCTGCTGGCAACGACGGAAAGGAGAGGACTCCTCTCGGCCACATTGGTGCACAAGCAGCAGCCAAGAACTGCATCGCTGTTGGGTCATGCGATAACCGCCGCAAGGCCAAAAACAACGAATTCGAGGCTTTCAAGGCTGATGGGGTTGTCGAAGGGAGTCCCAACAACATCTCCCGCTTCAGTAGTCGCGGGCCAACGATTCAGGGACGGATCAAACCTGACGTCGTTGCGCCAGGTGCCATGGTTCTGTCGGCAATGTCGAGAGATGCGAAGCCAGATGACAGATTCGGTCGTTCAAGTGACCCTTCGTGGGCGTTCAGTTCGGGCACTAGCATGGCTACTCCGCTTGTCGCAGGTTGTGTTGCCGTTCTTCGAGAAACGCTGCAGAAGGATGGAGTCACTTCCCCAAGTGCCGCGCTGCTCAAAGCCTTGCTTGTCAACGGCGCTGTGGACACGGGCAACAGTTCTAAAGCCCAGGGCTTTGGTCGCGTTGATCTTGCTAACTCCGTTATTCTCACGGGCATAACTACCAACAAAGGCTACATGGAGGCCGAACTTCTTGACGAGGATGACGAGGACGAGTTCATTAAGATACTCACCCTGGGAGACCTTCTTATGCCCGATGGACCAGATTCGGAGACTGTTACGTTAAAGGTCACCATGGTGTATTCCGACCTTCCTGGTGCTGCTTTGCAGAACAATATTAATCTTCAGGTTGCCGTTGGTGATGGGCCGAGCAGATTTGGAAACTTGGGTGATAGACCTGATGATGTCAACAACGTGGAGCAGGTTATTTGGAGTGGTATCCCCGCGGAGAGGGACACCAAGATCACGCTCAATGTGTCTACGCCGAGGACTATGCGTGGCGATAAGCAAGCTTTTGCTCTAGTTTGGAGTGTGATTTGATGAGAGCTTGCCAGAAAACTTGGGTCTTGACCTTGACTAACGGAACCTTTTCAGTCCTTTAGCCTATGCTTAGTGTGCTATATACTAAATTTATGTTTGTAACCTCCTCTAGAGTATGCAGTTTCTTGCTCTCAAGGCGGGCTTATCACAGTGCATGGAGACTGGACTATGGTTACTTGTTTCGATAACAACCAGTAATGCATAGCGGTTGCATACATAATGTATAACAAGGTAAATAGCTCCATACTTTTGCCTTGTCAAAATGTTCCGAAAGTGCGGCTGAGCCGTGTTAACCGGGTCGGCCGCCTTTTGGAGTGACGAGACTGGACGAGCTTGAGCACTGCCTCGAGATCGACAGTTTGAGAAATTCTTCGAGAGGAAAGTGGTGTCATTTTACTCTCATTTAAACACATTTGGCATTGTTTTGTCTCGTCGTGGCCTGGATCAGGTTCGTGTCTTGGGACCTAGTTGTTGTGATGATGCCGACCTCGAACGTAAGCTCACTCACAGGAGCAATACGAGCTTGGCCACGAATCAATCGGTAGCATGTGTTCTTATGCATGTCAAGATGCTTATTTACACCTAGCAAATGGTTTATTAACTTTATCACCGGATCGGCGGATTGCCCAAAGGTCAACGCGATGATGATGGTGGTGATACCAGCCTTGTAGGGCACGCATAGTGGAGCCCGAGATGGAGATCTGCGCGCTCTGTTGTTCCTGAACAACCTTCTTTTTAGGCCCACAGTTGCTGATTCTCACTCATGAGCCGTATTGACCATGTCTTGTCTTGCGTTTCATGAAAATAGTTCATGTGAACAAGCCTCATTGCTCGGCCCGAGTTTGCTGGTGATACCCGGCCCGAAGTCGTCTCACAAACAACCAGTCACAAGCGGCCGCTGCACTGCCACAGACTCCGAAGCAAACGTCATCTAGACATCGTATACTTAAATGCCGCGTTTTAAAGCCCGAATCCTTCAAATATTTTTAGGTAGCGTGAAACAAATCCACGTGGTTTGTGGCTTTGCTCCTTAGTTTGATGCTCCATCATTCGAGGCTAACAGTTGGAGATGGCATCCTAACGGTCATGACGAGAGACCAAATGGACTCGGACGATACTTGGGACGAATCACCTTTGTTACAAATGACAATCCAGAAAATCTAGCGAAAGGGACCACTTAGCGAAGTCAATATTTGTGCATTCAGTGAAATAGTGACAAGCTATTGGAAAACCAGCCACTGTAGAGTAAAAGTTTAGAGGTACTTCAACTATCTCAGCCTCGTCTTCATGTGAATCCACCGCCCAACCCAAGAGGATCATAACCCATGTGCATCCAGCAGCACCATCCGATGTGTTGAAACACCCGTGACGAATATCCGATCTAGCGAAGCTCGTATTTCCTGCTCAGAGGCTTGAGATCGGTCTCCAATGGTCGATCATGATCATGCAGTCCACAGGTCGGCCGACGCTAGACGCACGTAGCAATACTTGTGCCATGCCAAGTCGGCAGTCAAGATATTTCCGAAGCTTCTAATAAGAACATTATACAGATCCGCCAACCGATGGTTAACATGTATAGCATTTTTGCTATGTTGTATCTTAATCACAATGCTGATAGGACATAGCCGACGGCTCTTCATCGTCTACGCCTCCTTGGCTATTCTGTGGGTCTTCTTGTTCCAGCTCTGCAGACTCTACACGTTCTCCGACCCTTCTTCCTTCTTCTATGACTCCCGCCGAGCCTACGAGACACGATACAGTGCTATTCGGCAGCACCAAGCCGATGAACTACTCGATGTTGCCGAACACTTCCCGATAGAAGAGCTAGCGAAACTCCCCCTTTTCAACAATGCTGCCGAGGCAATACCGCGAGACTCAGACAAGCGTATTTGTGTCGGCATACCGAGTGTCACGCGAGAACGAGAGCAGTTCCTACCCAGGGCTGTGGCCTCGCTTGTCCAAGGTCTCCGTCTCGAACAGAGACAGGCGATACACATCGTCGTACTACTAGCAGACAACGATCCAAACTCCCATCCCGCCTTTGGAAAACGATGGCTAGACCGCCTGGTTGATGAGGTCCTCGTTTACGGCAATGCTTCCGATGCCCCCAAGCAATACCGTACCGTCGCATCGGATCACATTCACAAGCTCTCCCGAAACGATCGAGTCCACCGCGATTACGCTACGTTGATGACAGCCTGCCAAGAACAAAAAGCAGAGTACTTTGCTTTGGTTGAGGACGATATTATTGCTGCGCACAACTGGCTAGGGCGACTATCTACTGCCTTGGACAAGCTCGAGCGAACCGAAGACGTAAAGAACTGGCTGTACGTGCGACTGTTCTATTCCGAAACATACATGGGCTGGAACGCTGAGGAGTGGCCGGCCTATCTCGTAAATTCGATATCGGTATACTGTATCGTCTTGGCACTATACTTCCTCGTAGTGACTATAGATACACGACGGAGGTCCCAGACCTTGCACCTAAAGTCTACCTTTTGGGCCTTACCACATCTCACATTCTGGGCAGCGTCCTTCATCCTCTTGTACTTCCTTGCCGGCCGCCTTGCAGTCAACCCGTATCCAAGAGGTATTCATGAAATGCCAAACTACGGGTGCTGTGCACAGGGTCTAGTGATCCCTCGGCAACATCTTGACGCGCTTGGTGCTGCCCTGAACAACGCGTCTGATGCTATTGCTGGCGACTCACTCATAGAGTCCTTCGCTGACAGTCATCATCTGAAGAAGTATGCTATCACGCCAAGTGTACTGCAACATGTCGGAAGGATGGGATCATCGGATGTTGGGGGGACTCGCAAGGTTACGTGGAACTTTAGCTTTGAGAAGACCATCGCCAGGAGATCATGGAAGTAATAGACTTGTGATGTTCAATTCAAGTTCAGTTCACATTAGGCATCATATCAGTTCACCCTCCGCAGGATCCCTCATCAGGCTTTCCCAGAGATCTTGTCCGTACGGAAAGGCCATCTGATACCCCTCGCCAGGGTTTACCTCAACCCCATCGTCGTCAGCTAACGCAACGCGGCGTATAGTATCTCCAATATCCACCTCAATGTCCGATGAGAAACTCGATGTGCGCTCAAGCTCCATCAGCGCTCCGAGTAATCGAATTCCTCTCCTGGCAATTGAGCTCCCCTGTTCTTCTTTACTAAGGAAGTTCTTCCCGAACTCGACATAAGCACGCAGTCTCTCCCAGTCATGCGTGAGGGCATTCCGGGCCTGAAAGAGTAAAGCAAAGATGAGAGTGATGGAGCAGCTGATCATGTACGACAGCGTAGTCCACATTCTGCGGCATATGCGTGCCTCAAGACAGTCAGGCCATCGCTGGAATGCTTCGATGCTTCGTTCCGCTATTGTGACACACGAGAGCTGCAGCGGATCAGTGATAATCCCATAGTAGACCATGGGCACTTACTTGAGAGAACGCATATCGCCTGTCCCGGAAACACGACAGTTGGAATTGGCGATGAACGGTAAAGATCTGTCGAACTTGTTAGCCATGAACACATTACATCCTCAGCTTTCACTACTTTCTGGGCAATACTCATAAGAAGCATCGCCGGCATTAGACCCGTGGGTAGACCATCGGTTGCTGGATTGTCGCTTGGCGTAGTATTGACCTCACGTAGCGTATCAGACCATGAGAGATACAGGCTCTTGATCTCCTCGTCGGCTCGGATGACTTCATCATATCTTCCATCAATTTCATCAGTCTCTGTACTTCCTTTCCTTAACATGCGATCATGATGTCTCCACATAACAACCGACACTGTGAAAATCCGGTCAGCCTGCGTCTTCTAGATCGAGTTGACCAGCCTTACTCTGGGCAAGGCAATTCGTCCAGGTAGTAATGGTGCAGATCTCAGCGGGCTGTGCGTTGACTCTGCCACCTTGTATCATGCGCTGCTCATCGTCATGGCAGTTAGCGGGCATCGGAGTGTTGAACTGCGAGTAATGAATCTGACAAGTATTCTGGAATGGTATCTGCAGCCAGTCGTACCGCACGAGAAACCACCAAACTCGCTTTCGCACTTCGCGGTCGATGGCCTCGTTCACACTGGCACCGGGGTCATCATGACCCAGCCTGTGGAGGTTCAGGCATTGAGCGATACGAATAGCAGCGGATACGAGGACACATATGAGGTCGGATTTGTCAAAGTTGTGAGCAACTTGAACCAGCAAGCAGATTGTTTGTACTGAGGTCAATTTATGCTTATCCATGAACTCGGCTTCATACAACATCTCCCTGCTTTTATCGAACAAGATACGGGACGCTTTGCTGTCAACTTGCGTGGTATAACGTCAGTGGCTTCTAGAATGGGGAACCCAGGCATCTCACCTGTTATTGTTTGGGGTAGAGATGACAGATAGTTGCTATCGAGATGGTAGAGCGTTTGCTTTTAGAGCGTCAGATTCGCCAGTTGAGCATCAGGAAGTGCATCTTACGGAGAGTAGAGCATAATAAAGAGCTATCCAACTTCTGTCACATTCAATTTTGAGAATATTCTCATCAAACTCGCGCAGAAACGTCGGCATATGAACCGTGTTATGCATCCAGGTCAAATGCCTCTCATGAAGCAATAACAGTGAGCGGGCATCCTCGACAGGTAGGAACATATCCCACTTTTGAACAGGCTCTGCCATTGAGGTGGAAATAGACTCTCTTCCAATAAATTGGTTGAGAATATTGCGCCGACCGTGGGTGAGAAACTCCAGCATCGCAGCAGCTTCGTTGGTCAACCTCGTGTCGGGCGTGGATAGGGAAGCCAAAAGCTGTTCAATCATTCGCTCATCAATTTGCGGCAGGGAATCATTACTGCTTGTAGTGATGCTGCCAGCTTCAGGGTTAACAGTAGTAGTAGGTACCTCCTCGATCGAAGTTGGGGACACTGTCGTGAGGTTGGCCGCTTCTGGGGCAGGGACAACTACAGGTGGCGGATCATCTAGTGCTGTATAGGCCCTGGAGCTCCCGGCCGAGCGCCTCGAAACAACAGCGACAGGCTCTCGGTGACATTGTGCAGCTTTATTCTGGCGCACGCATGCGGTGCAAGGAATACTCTTGGAGCATTTGATCTTGCGGCGAGAGCAATTCGTGCAAGCGAGAACAGACCGCTGACTGCTGCGGACTGATCTCGGATTTGACATTTGTAATTATTCCCCTCGGCCGTGTTTTGCACAATTATCGCAGGTGAGACATTTATAACACGGCCGAGATTTGTGGACAGATCTGGTCTACAGCTGTCCGGCTAAGCCCCGGCTATCACTGCTTGCAGCAACATCGGCCATGATCTGTTAAAGATTGGATTATCGTGGTTCAAATTGCATAACTTTTCGACCAGGAGGTCGCTGAAAAGTTTCTGGACTACGCTCTAATAGTGATGGTACATCCTCAAGAACTGGACGATTGGGATTAGCTTGTTTCCCAGGGCCTGCCGTGGATAACTTCATCAATAAACAAACGCCTTTTGTGCAAAACTCGGCCGAGCTGAAACCCATAGGGTGACTAGCTTTCTCTCGAACATGATGTGACATCAACTCAACAGATTTCTTTTTAAAATACCATCAATTCTCTATTTCTGGCCGTGACTTGTTCGCAGTGCTTTCTTCATCTCAATCTTGTACTTTTACACCCTCATTGTCATTAATTGTGAGGTACCGAACATTCAGCAAACACTTCGACTACCCTACATCATCTCCATAATCAGCAACGCCACAGCCATGGCTCAAGACGCTATGTCTCACCCAGCTAGAACCAAGATTTGTGTGTACTGTGGAGCAGGCACTGGTGCCAGTCCCGCTCACATGGAAGCTGCCCGGGCGCTCGCTCGTGCAATGGCCGCAAATGATATCGAACTTGGTGAGTGACATTAGAAATGCTCAATTACCCAGATGACTTTCTTGGTTAATTTTTACTGATACGTTGCAGTTTACGGCGGTGGAACTGTTGGCCTGATGGGAGAGATCGCCAAGACTTTGGTCTCGATCAATGGGCCTCAATCCGTCCATGGCATTATTCCCGAGGCCCTCGTCAAGCACGAACGAGCTGGTTCGGGCCAGGCCCAGAACATTCCCGATGAAGCAGTGTTTGGTCGAACTACCCTCGTCAAAGATATGCACACCCGAAAGAAACTTATGGCTGAGGAAGTCTTTGCAGGCGGGCCAGGCAGTGGATTCATCGGTCTTAGCGGCGGCTTCGGAACCATGGAAGAGATCTTCGAGACGACGACATGGATACAGCTTGGCATTCATAGCCGTGGTATTGTACTTCTCAATGTCGATGGTTATTGGAATGGAATAATTAACTGGCTGGACAAGGCTGTTGAGGAAGGATTTGTGAAGCCTGGGAACAAGGGTCTTCTCGCTGTAGCTGAGACTGGTGAAGGCGCTATCAAGACGTTGCGCGAGTACAAGGTATCGAGCTCCATCTACCAGCTCAAATGGGGGACTCAATAGCGCCAGTCAGTAAGAATCAGTACCTCTTCATTGTTGAAAGAGAGGCGTTTTTCGACGAGGAGGAAGAAATAAAGATACTGAGATATATACCCGCAAATATGTACGAAAAACAAGATGAAATTGACTCGTCTGTCGAGCTGGTAAGAAGTCTAAAGATTCCACCACCCACGGGTCGAGATGATATAAACAACGGCTTCAAAAACGCGCTGGAAACAGAACGTGCGTTCTTCATATCCGAATCAGGGTACGTTGGTATCGGACCCATGTCGATGAAGTCTGGAGACAATGTTTGTGTTCTTTATGGTGGATACACGCCTTTTGTTATGCGCCCGGTGGATGGTGCTTGCTAGTGATGAAGATTATTTGTTCTTGGGAAATACTTTTGCTAAAGGGTTAATGGGTGGAGAGGCTTTGGATGACGAGGGCGCTATTGAGAAACGGTCTCACCTGAGATGAAGGATGGAAGACTTCCTACATTTATAGAAGCCCTTGAACTGTATCATTTATTCTTATCATTTCGTGGTATTTATTTCATCCTGACTGTAATACAGGGCTGAGCTCACGCGTGATAACTTTGAGAGTCACTCGCCGAAAGATATTTATAGAAATATGCGAGGCCCCCAAACAGGACTGATATGACAGTAAGCTGCATGAAAGGCCAGCAGCTGATTGGTGGTAAGACAAAGCTGAAAAAGCCGTTATCTAGGAATCGAGGACTTACTCACAGCCTGATTTTGGTCTGCAGTACATAAACAATAATGCCTCATCCTTGATCGTAGCCCTCTGGCTTAACCACCACTGACCATGGAACATAAGTCATTCTTCAGCTACTCCATCACCCAACCCTTCCCCTTCCGATGGTTCACGCCAGTTACTGTCATCGGGGGTATCATATTCATCGCACTCTTCACTTTGATGAACTTTGCCTCAAGTAGCTATGAACTCATCGTTCAGAACTCTTTGGACCCAAATGCGACTGTTTCGAGGCGCGGTTTTCTGCATCGTTACCCATCCTTCCTGACCACCAAAGTCCAGCCCAAATGCCAGCCTGCCACGCTACCAGTAAACAGCGACTTCTTCACCAACAACACGGCTTTGACATACACGCTGACAAGCGTTTGGGAGAGAGGAAAAGAGGGTCAGCGAGTCATTTCACCCGCCCTCACATGTCACAGAAACATCCTGCAGGACTGCTCTGTCCATTCCGTGGAAATCGACTTTGATTCGCTAGACAGAGCTGGAAAGCAAATTGGCTTTTGTGAATGGGGCGCCGTGCTGCGGTCGTACATATCGTGCAAGATTGACACCCCTGCTGGAGAAGTCTTCTTCAACATGACACAAACCTACGACTACGTTCCTGAGACCGTTTCCTTCGATAGTCTCCACAAGTTTCTTGGTACGGGGTTCCTCAGTCGTAACAAGACAACTCAAGCTAGCCTCTGGTGGGGCGAGTCTCTGATGTCAACATTCTGGGGAGAAGTCACACTGATGCTTCAGGATCAGCGGGGGGCTATCAAAGATGATGATGATAAGATAGAACTCAATAAAGGGACTGTTTCTTTCATGTTCAATGAAACATTCCCTAATATTGATGACCCCGGCTTCTTCAGCCTCGACTATCGTTTCTACGGTAGCAGAATCAACGAAGTAGCCTGTTGTCCAAACTTGCCGCTTCCGTTAACGGCAAAGGCCCTCGACAAGAGCGACACTTATCCAAACATATGGATAAAAGCAGACTCGCTGGCAAAAGCTGCGTATTCGACAATCCTCGTGGATCTTGGACAGAAAGCAGCCCCCAAATCCAACATCCTCACCGACACTAAGCTGCTGACGCGCTACACGGAAAACTTCTCAACAGCTCGCATGGCGAATCTGATGTCAGGTCCCGCAAACGATAGTTACAGCGCATTAAAGAAAACGACGGGTAGCGTGGGCATTGCACCATCTGTCATCGCTACGACGTACATCTGTCAGGTGCCACGGCTCAAACCAGCGGGAAATCTCATCGTTGCTATCATTGTAGCTGATCTTGTGCTGCTTCAAGCTGTATGGCAACTTTATAAGCTTTCGGCGGAATTCTATCTTGGCAAGCAAAATCGGGGGACGATTCCGTGTGAGAGATGCTCTGGGGCTGGACAAGTAAACGATTCCGTGCCACCTTCTATGCCGAGCCAGGAGAGTGGGCTGGAGTATTTTCCGCTAGTTAACACGCCGGGGCAGAGTGAAGGGCTATTGGCAGGGAATAGGGTTTAGCAGTCTGCAGGTTGGTGTTTATGAGTCAAACCTATAGTGTTACATGATGAACAGAGATGCCGGGTGCTTTGGCCTTCCTAATACAACTCTCGGGCGTTTGTTTAGACTATTTGATTAAGGTTGAATGGCATGCAATGACGTGCCTTGGAAGCTTCCATCCCACCTAAAGTCCGGCGCTAATGCAGGTTGCTGACATTTAAGGACCCGCTCCCGGCTGCAACACAGGCACAATTCTTCTCTTTCCCTGTTCAAGATGCTTTACTTTTGATGATTATGAGAATGCATCGGACAGACACTCGGCAAAAAACACAGACTGGCAAGGCTTGGCATAACTAAGCCTCGAAGTTTACGACGGTGAAGTGCGTGGCCTGAACTGGTTCGTCTGCAGTCGTGACGTATCTTCAACATGGTAGCATTAAGATATCAGAGACGTGGAATATATAAAGATTAGAGCTCCGTCTGAGACAGAGACATTCATCATCATACCTCTCATCTAGTGATCACACTACAGTAGCCCACCATGAAGTCCATCCTCAGCTACGCTGCCCAAGGCATCATGGCCTTCGCAGTTGCAATGCCAGCTTCTGCACAGAACCTTTCCTACGGCGCCGACAACTTCTACCGTAGCGAATCCGTCGCCATCCAGCCCATTCACTTCAACACTGTTTACAACACTACCATCGTCGGCAATCTGTTCTCCGCCAGGAACGCAAGCCGCGGCACAAACTCCCCCGCCATCGTCGTCGGCCATCCCATGGGTGCAGTCAAAGAACAGTCCGCCAACCTTTATGCCACCAAGCTAGCAGAGCAGGGCTTCATCACCCTGACCCTCGACCTCCCCTTCTGGGGCAGAAGCGACGGCCCTCAGAATCTCGTATCGCCCGACTTTTACACCGAGGCTTACAATGCTGCGGTCGATCATCTGGGTACTTACAACTTTGTTGATCGCGATCGTATCGGTGCGCTTGGAATATGTGGCAGCGGGAGTTTTATCATCAACGCGGCCAAGATTGACGCTCGCATTCAGGCTGTCGCTACGGTTTCCATGTATGACATGGGAACCGTGAATCGCCAGGGCCTCACAGGAGCTGTCTCGGAAGAGCAGCGCAGAGCAATCATCGCCAATGCATCACAGCGGCGATGGGCTGAAGCCGACGGAGCCCCAACTGCTTACACTGGCGGGACTCCGAACGAACTCACAAGCCAGACTGATGCTGTCTCTCGCGAGTTCTTCGACTTCTACCGCACCGTCCGTGGCGAGTTTACGCCCGAAGGCTGGCAGCGCAATCAGACTACTCGTCCTACGCTCGTCACCAATGTCAATTTCCTCAACTTTTACCCCTTCAACGACATCGAGACCATCTCGCCTCGCCCTTTTCTGATCATTTCTGGCGATCAGTCGCACTCTAGGGAGTTTAGCGAGAATGCTTATCGTGCGGCTGGTGAGCCTAAGGAGCTTTACTGGGTGCGTGGGGCCGGCCATGTTGATCTTTATGATCGTACTGAGCTTATTCCTTTCTCTAAGCTAAGCGAGTTCTTCCAAGAGAACCTCGTTTAACACCCCATATAGCTTTACAAAGATCTAACTTTTATTTCTAAGGTCAAGGTAATACTTCTGCAGGTTTAATAATATTCTTTGCATAATGACCTTGGCGTTTTGCATTTTCGAACCTTTTCTTGTTCTCTACCTATATAGAAATAACAATAAGTTAAGCCAAATAGAACCACTATTCAAGATGTCAATGCTCTACTATGTACGGAGTAACGTTTTCAGATTAGATACGTGCACACCGAAAGGCATTTCCAGGTTACATCGCCATCGTACTTCGGATTTAAAAACTTTGGCGGGCGGCAATTCTGTCAGCACTGTAAACATGTGCACCAAAGGCCCAATTTTCTGTCAGCCGGTTGCATTAGCACTGAATGCTACAGTGGTAATAGCACCTCAGCCAGGCGCATTAGCGCAAACCACATGCCATCAATGACGTGAGAGCGTGAACTTGTTAAACGCAACAACTTTATATACAAGCTTCATCTGGACACAACTTTACAAGCATTTCTTTTCCTTTGCCATTCAAATCTCATAATATCCAATATCATAAAATTATTCGTTTCAGACCACATATTACCATGGTATTCCAGACAGCACCTAAGCCCAAGACTCCTCTTGGCCTCCACCACATCCTCTCCCCAACGGCTGGAGTCAAGGTATCACCAATTTGCCTCGGCGGCATAAGTATCGGCCACGAATGGAAGTTTTACACCGGCAAAAATGAGGACCCATTCAAACTCCTCGACGCGTTCTACGAGATAGGTGGCAATTTCATCGATACTGCCAACACCTACAACAACCAGATGTCAGAAAAGCTTATCGGACAGTGGATGGAAGAGCGAGATGTCAGAGATCAAATGGTCATCGCGACAAAGTACTCTGCGGGTTACCGTGCTTCCTGCAATGATCCAGAGCCGTTGCAGTCTAACTTTACGGGTAACTCTGCTAAGAGCATGCATATATCTGTGCGTGATAGTTTGAAGAAGTTGAGGACTGATTATATCGACATTTTGTATGTCCACTGGTGGGATTATGCGACGCCTGTTGAGGAGGTCATGAGAGGTCTCCATATTCTTGTCATGCAAGGCAAGGTTCTGTATCTTGGAATCAGCAACACTCCCGCCTGGATTGTGGTCAAGGCCAACGCTTGTAAGTACCGTTGAGCCATCGGATTCAAAGTGTTGCTAACTCCTATAGATGCAAGACAGCACGGTCTCACTCCATTCTGCGTTTACCAAGGCAACTGGAACGCCGCCCTTCGCGACATGGAGGGTGATGTGATCCAAATGTGCGAGGACCAGGATATGGCGATTGTATCTTGGGGATCATTGGGCACTGGATCGCTACTGACGGCCCAGCAAAGAAAAGAAAGAGAAGCTGATCCAGATGCACCAAAACCTCAACTCTCAGAGGTCGCGATAAAGACAAGTGAAGCCTTGGAAAGAATCGCTGACCGAAAGGGAACTACACTACAAGCCATTGTGAGTTTAGTTTCCTTGTTGTATATTAACGTCGGAGCTAATGTAACCAGGCTCTGGCATATCTCTTCCACCAGTCCACATACGTGTTCCCTATCGTGGGAGTCAATACGGTCGAGCACATCAATGCTATGCCCGATGCCCTAAAGATCAAGCTATCGAAAGAAGAGATTGACGAAATCCACGAAGCATCTCCTTACAATCCAGGGTACCCCTTGAACTTCACGCAGTATATGCAGCCAGTCAAATATGATCTTTCCTGGACACCTGCAGATCACCAGCAGTACCAAATGGCGGCTTGGATAGATGCTCCTCCCAAACGTCTGGTAAGCCTTCGAAAGATCCTAGATGGGTCAGTGAGCTAACTCTTTTAGCCATACCAACCGAGAAACTGGTAAATGTTGTTGCGAAGGTTTAAGTTAAAATAGGCATTTCTTGGAGCCGAATGGGACTTTTTGTCATATAGCTATAGGGAAGAGTGCACGAGAAAGTCCAGTCATCAGGTTACTAAACTCATTCAAAAAATGTCGGACATCCGATGAAGCTATCCCGCTCGGCAGTGACAAACCAGTCAACTATTTCTTTACTGTGTGCAGGGTCCTGTGTGCTGGCGGCCGCCCTGACAGACGCCATGGTCAGACCAGGAAAGCTTAATTTATGGCCTTCAACGGTCTCGAAAAAGACATCTTCGGCAACGATTGCCGTCGCTCGTCATTGGAGCTTACAATCCTGGCCTAGACTCTTTGGGTTCTGTATTTCCGACTTTTCTCAGTCCGGCGATTCATACCCGTTTTTTTTAACCCTACTGCTCACTGAAGCAAATTGGTAGGGAAAAGCAACATGACGAATCTAGGGCAAGAAAATAAGCTACGGCGGTTGTTTCTCTGTGCTGTCCTCAAGTATGCTTTGTTACCTCGTATGTACCATTGTATGTCAACTGTAGGAAACACTAGTTGGGTTGATACACTGCGTATTGACACCAGAGTTCAATTTGCAAATCGCATTTTTCATGTGTATCAATTCGTGAGAATGGAAAACCCGGCAGTTGCTGCGCCATGAGTCGGTAGCTTGATCTCGGTGTTCCAGTCGAATGCCGCAGTGGAGAGAGTGGAGTTTGGGATTAGAAATGGACCCACTACCTCACGATGCTCTCCCACTTTGCTTCTAAGGCACTTACATGATGTCCAAGCTCAAGAGTCACCAGGTAATTAAGACGCATAAAGAATTATTATAAAAACAACTGTCACGTCGCAGTAGAAAACAACTTCACCCAGCAATCAATCAAGCAATCACAGCACAGGTTTACAACTCAACTTACAAACATTCTCAACATCTTTCCCAATCATGCGTCTTACAACCATTCATCTCGCCCTTCAGTCCATTGGACTCATCAGTGCACGAGCAATTACTCATCCCAACCTCCGCGTTGAAACCTTCATCAACCATGGCTCTTCCTTCGACATGGTCTCCTCCTTGATCATTGGCTCTCAAGCCGCTGTCCTGATCGATCTGCCCATGGCAATCGAAGGAGCAGAAGCGCTAGCCGATTGGGTCCGCAATACAACCGACAAGCCACTTGTCGCTGCATTCACCACACATTTCCATCCTGATCACTATCTCAGTGGCGGTGCACTGTTGTCGCGTTTTCCCGAGGCCAAGTACTATGCCAATTCCAAGGCCGCGGCTGAGATCAAGAAGGAGGCAGCTCACAAGGTATGCAAGACAATCTCATGATGGTGGAGACTACTGACATTGAGTAGGTCAAGTTGATGAAGGGTGTTCTGGGTGATCAGTCCATCGTCAACACGGTTCACCTTCCGACGCCTTACGACTTCTCATTCTTCACCTTGCCAGGCGATGAAGCCACCCCGATTCACTTCTTGAACCCTCTCACAGGCGACACTGTAGACGAAACACTCTTCTGGATTCCCTCTATCAAGACCTTGATTGCTGGCGACTCCGTGTACGGTCATGACATGCATCTCTGGCTCGCCGACTCTTTGACTAAGGCCCTTACCGAATCCTGGCTGTCAACCCTCGATTTGATCGACTACCTCAAGCCAAATGTCGTCATTCCCGGCCACAGTCTCTCGAACAAGAAGTTTGGCTGCTCAATTGATGTTGATCATACACGCACCTATCTGAAGTATTGGCAGAAGCAGATTGAGGCCAAGGGTCTTGATCACTTTACTCCTAAAGTCATCTTTGATAAGTTCAACAAGCAGTTTCCCGGACTGCTCAATTTGAACTCTTCTACATCGGCTTTCCTGCTGAACAGCACGGCTGAGCAGTTTGGTCGTGGTGGAACGCGACAGGTTCACTACATCAACCTCGCTGCTTATACCGATGCTGAGGCTCTTGATGGGTGGACGATTTAAATGGGGAGCTGATGTCTGTGGCAGGTGGATGGGCTACATTGAGGGGGTTCGTTTTTCAAAACTTCGTGTTTAAGTATTGGGGAGACGGTGCATGTACTGTAGAGTGATTGGTGATTGGGATAGAGTTGCTGTTAGATGGTATTGTATTGAGGTAAGGAGTTGTAATAGAAAGAGCAGACATAGAGATTGTCATTCGTCAGTTGTTGCAAGCTAGCCTCTGGACGCATCCAATCAGAAAATAGATCAATTTGTCAGCACTGCTTCCGCGGAAGACAAGATAAGCCAATGTCAGCATAACCTCTCTCAATCACTCATCTTTACATCCGTCATCCTCAGCCATAACGTTAATATGCCGCCAACACAGATGACCAGAAAGGTTTGCCGCCGTGTCTTTTTGGCCGAGACAGGATGAATGCTGACAGCATATGACAGGCCTGCGACGTCTGCTACCGCAAGCGGATTCGGTGCGACGGTCAAAAGCCCCGGTGTTCTCACTGCGTTCTGTACAAATCTGACTGCACGTTTCAAGCTACGAGCCGTAAAGCTGCCATCAGGAAACAGCCCAATGGTACTGCGGCGGCTTTGCAGTCTCAGGTGCAATCACTTGAGACGAGTCTTGATGAAGCGCAGCAAAGAATAAAGGAGCTTGAAGCACGATTGGCACAGAAAAGCAGCAGTCGAAATGATCAGCCCCAGCTTGGTGAATATGACGTCAGCTACTCTGCAAGGGCTTCTTTCGAGTTTGGTCTCGAGTTACCTCCTCAACACGAGGTCTTATCAGGAGTCAACAAGTTCCTTGCAACCTTCAACACTATCCTGCCCCTCTTTGATCCCCAGAGACTTCTATCTCGGGTGAGTACATGGTATGAAAGACCGCATCAGCGAGATACCTCGACTTGGGCGGCCATCAATGTCGTTCTCTCCCTAGCCTATCGCCATATTCCGAATGAGGAGAAGCCAGCAAATTACAGTACCCTGCACTTTATGAACAAGGCTCAATCAGTTCTCAATGATATTATGTTGGGCGATTCAAGTCTCTTGGACGTACAAACAATTGTCGGAATGGTTGTATTATTACAGGCGACATCGGACTTGAAACCAGCTTCGGCTCTGATCCCCATTGCTTTGCGTCTTGCTCATGGACTGAGACTGCATTCAAGGGCAAATTATGATCATCTAAGTGCTTCCGAAACCCTGGAGCGAGATCGAGTCTTTTGGATTGCTTACATCCTCGATCGAGACATATCGATGCGAACAAAGCTACCTCCTATCCAGAACCAAATTGACATCAGTATCGACTGGCCATCAGCTACACCTACTGACGGAGCTGGTATACTCTACACAGCTGACAATTCGTCCAACTTCAATTTCTTTCTATCACGTGTGCAGCTTGCGCATGTTCAAGGCCAAGTCTTTGAAGCAATGCTATCCAAGTCCCCCACCGCATCAGACGTCTACGTCCGTCTAGATAACGTGGCCCGAATACACCAGATGCTAGATGATTGGCTTGCCCGTATACCTTCCGAGTTTTCTCCCAGTGCCATTACTCAAAGCGGGAACGCAAACCTACAGAGAGCCTTTGGTGTTTTGTACTCGAGTCATCTCACTTGTCGAAGTGTCGTCTGCAAGGCTCATGCCATGGAAGCACAATGGATACCAAGTCTTCAAGATTTTGGAAGAAAGGTAGTCGAGCAAGGGATAGTCGCAACTCCACGGTTGCCAGTTGGTTGGCATAAACTTGTTCATGAGTCTCGCGAGTACATCGAACTGTTCATATCTATCGATCGCAAAGATCCTGCATTTATTTGGTAACCCCACCATTTCTTATTCCTTCTTCCTTTTGCTAACTTTGAGGCTCTAGGATGACAGCTTGCACGTACATCTCTGCAGCAGTCTGCCTAACGGCCAACATCCTATTCAACCCTTGGCATACAAAGGCTGAGACAGATGATCAGTTGATCAACCCCGCGTTCAGCTTTCTAGATGAAATAATACTACAAGCACCGCTTCCACAATTGAAGAGTCTACGTCGTTCGTGGGATGGGCTCCTGAAGAATTCCCGCGAAATGTCATTTCGGAATGCTGTACAGAATCTGGATTGGCTCGAAGCCACATGTAGCTGAGGATCTAAATGAATATCGGATAGACGGTAGAAAGAATTCTTTTTGGCAGAGCATTATAATAAGGGTGTGGTATTTGGTCCTGGTTTGTGTCTCATCTGTGCAACAAAATGTGATGTCTTTCAAAGACATGCTGCCATGATGCCGTGCCCCATCCTCCGCGGAAGAGCCAGCTGAATCACATTATAGACATAACGTTGAAGATGTTCCGCGGAAGAATAACAAACATCATGCTTATGAATAAAATAGAAATAAAAGGTCCTACTTTATTAGTACCCACTCAATACGTGGTTATGGTACCTATATAATTGTCGCACCCAGGAACGAATATTTCCCAACACTATCCCAGTCACTATCCTCCATTTTCTTCCATTTTCTCCATCCAAAATGGCACCTCTCCCGCAACCAGGATTTTCATCATTTACCAAGTCATGGCACTCTGAACCATATCCATTCATCTCACCTACAAGACCAGAGCTCTCCGCTGCTGGCAAGAACGTTGTCATCACTGGTGGAGGCACCGGGATTGGTCAAGCTACTGGCATCGCCTTTGCCCAAGCTGGTGCCAAATCCATCGCCATCATCGGTCGAAGGCCTGAATGTCTTGAAACTTCAGTAAAGGCTATTCAAGCTACTAACCCCTCGGCCCAGGTCCTGTTCGAAACTGGAGATGTCACCAAGCTTGAGTCCATAAGCACCGCATTGAAGAAGATCGTCGATAGACTTGGCAAAATTGACATTTTCATCGCCAACGCTGGCATGTTACCAAAGGCTGGCCCAGTCTACGGCTATGACGAAGCTCAGCTCCTTCAAGGCCTTGAGGTCAATGTCATTGGCGTCTTCAACTCTCTTCAAGCATTTCTCCCCCTCGCAGCCCCAGGTGCTAAGGTCATCTACGTCGGCTCTGGCATAGGCCACTGGGCCCCAATGGCTGAAGTCCCTGGTCTTTTCAGTTACGCTGCTGCCAAAGCAGCCGCTTTGAAGATGGTTGACTACTTTGCGTTCGAGAATCCGCACATCCATGTCGTCAGCATCCAGCCTGGTATTATTGCGACAGGGATAAATCCGGACCTTAGTGTTGGATTCGATACAGGTTTGCTCATAGATTCTGTTCACATTATTACTTCCGAAACTAACAAGGTCAGTGGAGTTGCCAGCTCACTTCATGGTATGGCTTGCGTCAAGGGAAGCCGAGTTCTTGAAGGGCAAGTTCGTCTGGGCAAACTGGGACGCCCAAGAGCTTCTGGGGCGAGTAAAAGAGATCGAATCGACTATGGTCCTGAGAATCACTTTGAATGGGGTTGATATGTAGGATTATACTAGTTTAGCTCATCTCACATGAGCGCCACTTACTCAAAGCAATAGCTAGTTAAGTGGTGCTAGAATATTTCTGGTATTTACAAGAAATCTCCATCAACCTCCCACTCCGCTGATCTCATATGCATTTTCAGGACACCAGGCGTATCATGAACATCGGCTATCAATAATGAGATTTGTACTCCCCGTGACCTGCTAGAAAAGACAATAAAGAAGATGGAGGTACTTTATTCCTTGAATCAAGTTTCTCCCGTCTCTTCACAGGAACCTTAGCCTTCTTCTTTTCTAGGTTTGATGTCGGCTTGTCAATATTATTTATAGGCCTCATAGTCATTACCACTTGCATTCCTGGCTTTACTGTGCTTTCCCACATTACCGGATCTATCATGTTGCCGTCAGAATCCATGAGATCATAATGGCGTGCAAGGACTAGTGGATAAAGCACTTCGATATACATGAACGCTTGTCTGATCATGTGTTCAATGTCCTTCAATGGATTAGCACCGATATTTCATCGTGATAAAGCGATACAACTTGCCTCCCACTTCTGAACAAGAGGGTATGGGAACGTGAATTTTCGACCAACAGCATCTTTGAAACGGACGACTGTGGCGTCGCTTTGTTTGGGAGCAGGACTACTTGGTCTCACCTTGTCTATCTCAGGCTTACGCACGAAGGTTCCAGTAGCCTCGTCGTGAGAAAGACATGTCCAGTCCGCTAGAAGCATGTCAACAAGAAGTTGACCTGCTCCGGGTTCGTAAATGGCCATTTGCAATTCTGTTGGCGTTCGGACTACGGGGGCCGTCTTGTCAGAAGCTAGACTTTGAGGTCCTTCTCCACTACCCTGCTCACGAGTGTCTGAATCATGGCCACTCCTAGGGTAATTTTCGAACAAAAGTTCAAAAAGCCATCGGTCTGTCCCGTCAGATAGCCCATGGTCACGGATCTGCACCTGCCCCGCGGCATCGTCATTATCACTATCAGAGTTGGTCTTTGGTTGGCTCGATGATGGGTTAGTCTCAAATTCCTGGTTTTCCGAGAGATCGACCAGACAAAGTGATGCTGCGTATGCGAGGTTCTCTGACTGCTGGCGAAGGAGGGGAATTTCTGACTCCGGTTCTTTCTGCTTGCCTTCACTGGCGGAAGTTGGCTGAGTGACTTGGTATCTGCGCAAGAATATTAGTTATCAAGGTGCGAGAACAGAAACCTAGAAGCTACTAACTGTGCTTCCTTTCTTGTTGTCGATGCAAGAATCAGAATGTTGAGCATCAACTGAAGAGCAGTCTTATGGCTCTCGATCAACGTAAGTTTATACTGCACTTCTGACCGCTTCAGGCTCCATCTAAAAGTTTGAAAGCCCCTAATGCTGTCCATAAGCGCATATATATCATCATGTATCGTGGATATACGGCGAGTTGCGGACTTTATTCGGCGGAGACGTTTGCGACTACATACATCGGCGCTCTCTTGCAGTACCCGACGAAGTTCTGAAAGAATGCAAGATAGATCCGAGATATTGCGCGCTATATCTGCCATCTCACGCGAGGCACCGCGCGTCGAGGATATAAAATGGTATATCGCTTTGGAGAGCGATGTGCCTGCTGTTGCAATGCCTGCAATGCTGGCGATGATAGACAGGGGATCCATTGCGACCAACCGTGTCAACAAACTTGATATCACATGAGGTTGGGAATGAAATGTCGAAGCTGTTGATGGCAAACAGTTGAAGAGAGATGAGGGGCTAAGCTGCCCTGTTGTGTGCCTTGGCACCTCCATAACCAATCACGTCGTTGAACTACACAGCCTGATTTTCGATATGCCTTACAAGTCATCAGTGAGACTGCTGACTTGATCTTATGCCATATGACGCAATTTATCTGCACAGGTCGCTGCAAAAGGATACTTTGATCAAGGCAACATGGCTATTTAGAGCAGATATGTCATAGAGGCACGAGTCAAATATTCCTGGTCATTACATCCTCAATCCAATCAAAAATTGCTGGCTAAAATACAGTCCCCGTACCGTTACCCAAGCGCTATTATTCATCAATCTCATGGCTGTTGCCTTCTAGCCCTCCCCTCCTCTTCCTTTACTTGAGCCACTAAGCACTGTTACTACCCTGCTTTGCCTTAGCATCCGCCATCTCCTTCATATGTCGTCTCTTCCTAGCCTCCAAAAGAGGATACACGCAAAGACCCGACGCAAAAAGAATGGTCACGCCATTCCAAATCTGCGCACCCAGAAATGCACGGTTTTGTCGACCACCGTGGGCTTCGTCAGCTGCCAGCGCAATGGGAGGCCCGATCAATGCTCCAAACCCTGCCGCGCCATAGACGATGCCCATTCGAGTACCGATGACAGCCAGTGAAGGACATAGGTATGGGATGATGAATGCAGGCAAGGTAGTGACTGCACCAGAGAAGAAGCCATATAGAATAAGGAAGACAGTGAAGCCACCCAAGTTATGGACTGCAATCCAGCACAGGGCAAGGACGCCAGATACCGCAACGTTGAACATGAGAATTGACTCTGCTCCCAAGATCTTCTTATCCACAACAGCTGCAGGAATTATTCGACCTAGAGCTTGGGCGGCATTGAGAACGGATAACATGTAATATGAAAGATCCTCTGAGACAGGATGGTCAAGACCCAACAGGCCAAAGGAGGGAGTGAGGATGTATGGCACGAGGAAGCCCAACCATATAAAGAAAGATGCCAACGTGAAGAAGATAAAGGCCTTGTCCTTGATGATCGACTTATCAAAGAGTTGTCGTGTTGGCTTCTTGACTGCTTGTGTGCTGGGCTTGATGAGGATGGCTGCGATTGTCAGCGTGAAGAGGGCAATGAAACCAATCGCCCTGCAAGCCCAGCCAAATCCACCAGAGTCCAGCAGACGGCGGACTACAATGGGGTAAATGATACCACCGAAAGAGCCTCCCGCCGTCGCACAGCCAAGAGCCAGACCGCGGCGCGTCGTGAAGTAGAGAGGGATCATAGCAACGCTCGGGATGTACAACAGCCCAGTACATATGCCTCCAAGGACACCCCACGTCAACATGACTTGATAGTATTGTGTCGATAAGCTCAGCATCATAAGTGCAAAGGTGAGCATGAGACTCGAGGCGACGAGGATGGGATAGAAGTATCCTTGGTCAAAGAGCGGACCGGAGATGACACCGATGATGAGGATCAGGGAGACTTGGAGGGTACCGATCCATGATATCGCAGACGAGGAGTGTGTTCGAAGGAGTGTCGTTTCGTAGTACGTTTGGAACACGCCGAAGCTGTTGGCTAAACCGAAGTTGTTGAGGTTGATAAGAAAAGAGCCAAGGACTTGAAGCCATGCTGTGAGCCCGCCATCAGGAGGAGGTTGGCTTGTTGTAGATGGTTTCCAGTACCGAAAGAGGCCTTTCTCAGGCTCCTTTTCTTTTGTCGAAGTTGAGTTATCAGAAGACATGTTTACAGTGATGCCAAGAATCTCTCCAAGTCCTCAAGCTTCTGAGGTTTACGAGCCAACCTTTATACTGCATCTCTCTAGAGGTCAAAGACCGTGTCTGACGCTGCCTTGCCGCAAACCCGACCGGGGTGAGTTCTTGATAGTCCCTTTTGAGATAAGTGACAGCGGCAGACAACGCGTTTTACTGTTTTAGGCTTTGCCTTATGAGACACTGTCGATCATCGTCATGCCTTGATCTTTTGAATTGCCTAATCGAGAAAGCTTGACATGTTCAGGTCAATGATTGGCTGGTATCCATTTTCAGGGTATTGACATCATTTTTGTGTGGGGCAGCTGAGGTCTTGGTTGTGTTTGTCAGCTTTTGCAATCATTGAGACACTTTCTTATGTTCAAAGAACTGGGTTGGGATAAGAAGAAGTAATCCATGCTATCAGTCTGAGATTCGTTGGACACAATGTGATAGGGGACTTTGCGGAATGCGAATGACATGGGCGTCAAATTGTTGGTTGAGCATCAGTATCGGTTAGCGCATGAATTGTGACATGACAGACCTCAGCAAACCCACGACGGTTTTATTTCGAACTAACATAAATCATAAATCGTGAAACAATTCTTACCCAATTAAGAGTAATAACCCGATATTCTTTCACCAGACCGAAGACCCTGATCATGATGGCACGAGAGTTATTGAGTACTGCAAATAATGTTTCTTGCTTACCCTACACTCATCGAAGCCGCCTGAGTTAAAGCCGCCTGAGTTAAAGCCGCCTGAGTTGCCTTCATAATTCGCGACGACATGAACCGAACCTTTGTCATTCTTAGCTCATTGCCCTTGTTTGCTGCAGCTACAAACTGTAAGCTCGTATACGCCGCTCGGACAAAACTCCAAATGGATGGAGGACGCCATTCACAATACACCTCAACTTTGACCGTCACAACGGCGAGACAAACAGTCGTCTCTGGGGAAGCTTAAATAGAAGCATAGCTTGACCTTTTCTCATCTCCAAACCTTGCCTACACTCATCGGGAAAATGCTTTCCCACATCACGGCATCTCCAGGGTGGACTCGAAGTCTCCTCGCATGAGTAGATGTAACGTTGAGAAGCAGTCAGTAATTAATCACGATCCATTGGTTAGAATTATCGGTCTGTCCCTTCAATCTCGCCCTTCCAGCAGGGAACCTTTGAGTTTGCGGGCGGTTTGTACTCCACTATCCACTTTCCATGTGCCGGATATCCGTGTTGATCTTTTGCTGACCCCGCGAAACAAACGCGAAAAGTCACGATGATTTGGGGTAGAGGCATTT
The DNA here is from genome assembly GCA_003353625.1 of Fusarium fracticaudum. Taxonomy (NCBI): domain Eukaryota; kingdom Fungi; phylum Ascomycota; class Sordariomycetes; order Hypocreales; family Nectriaceae; genus Fusarium; species Fusarium fracticaudum. The sequence continues at coordinate 672,403 of PDNT01000011.1, read as the reverse complement.
AACAGAAGCTGTGGCAAGTTCCACGTTAGAAAGACTCAATACGAGATCTGTGATATTTTAAGCATACAATCATCTTTCACAGCCTCTTCTCTATAAAAAGATGACAAGGCAAGTCCCGAGTCTGCTTCTCGAAGCCATCATGGAAATCTCCGCGTCTCACAGTGAGATGCGGGGAAGCACTAGCAGTCACCATCTGACTCCAATTGGACAGACAAGTTCATCGGGCAACTAAAATAGGTATCTCCGCGGTGATGCCGTTGGCATGAGGAGAAATAAAGTGGCGAATTCCCCGCAATCGGCACGAAATATCCGTCTGGAGGGTGCGGAGAGTGCGACTAGACCGTGGAGAAGCCTCCGTATTTCCCCGCTGGTTGAAGAGACAATCCCCAATATTTCTTAACCATAAATACTATGCCTATTTCTCCTTGACAACGTTTTGATGTTCTGTACCTTTGTGTCGAGTAGGATATCATTGAGAAATTCTGTCAAGATGAAGTTCACGCTTGGAAACAGAGCCGCTATGGCGGATACGCCTAGTGAGGTTATGAACTGGCGCTTATACTGGAGTACCTTTGTCTTTGGTTCGTCATCCAAATCCAGCCACTCATTCGTCAATCGCTAACTTCTTCGAAAGGTGTCTTAGGTGCTAGTCGTGGTCTTGACGAAGGCCTCGTCGGAGGCATGGTCACTCTAAAGAGCTTCAAAGACGAATTCGGTCTCGACCACGGATCAGCAGAACATCAAGCCCAAGTCGAGTCCAACATTACCAGTATGGTTCAAATCGGTTCCATCGCTGGCTCTCTCCTTGCATTCTTCCTATGCGATAAGATTGGTCGTGTTCGGTCACTTCAATTCCTTTGTGTGCTTTGGCTTGTTGGTTTCATCATCGTTGTTGCCAGCCATGGAAGCGTGGGACAGGTTCTGGCTGGACGCTTCATTGCCGGCCTGGGTATTGGCATGACTGTCGTTGTTGGTCCAACATACCTTGCTGAGACTGCACCGAGGGCTGTGCGTGGTATGCTCACCAACATCTTTGCTGGTTCTGTCTACCTCGGTGTCATGGTTGCGTACTTCAGCAACTGGGGCGCTTCCATCAACATGCCCGACTCCTCTCGATACCAATGGGTTGCACCTCAAACATGCCATATTGGCTTTGCTGGGTATGTAAACTTCCCTTACTCTAGTGTTCAACGACTGACCTTTGTAGACTTATTCTGCTCCTATCTTTCACCGTCCCCGAAACCCCTCGCTGGCTCACCATGAAGGGCCGCAATGAAGAGAGCACCAAGGCTCTCTGCAAGCTTCGACAACTCCCCGAAGACCATCCTTTCGTCCAAGCCGAGTTGTACGGCATTCGCGAGCAACTTGAGCGAGAGCAAGAGGCTATCCTCGGTGTCTCCCGATGGGGCAAGATCCGAGAACTTCTTACAATCCCCGCCAACCGATACCGCTTCATGCTTGGCTTCATGGCTCAGCTCCTTGGTCAATGGTCTGGCGCTAGTGCCATTACCATCTACGCCGCTGAGTTCTTTGGTGTCCTCGGAAAGTCTGGCCAGTCCGAGAAGCTCTTCGCTACTTGCATTCTCGGTGTTGTCAAGTTGGTATCTGCCTATGCATGCGCTTTCTTCCTCGTCGACTTCATCGGCCGACGTCGATCGCTCTACGCTGGCATTACTCTCCAGACCATCTCAGTCTTGTACATTGCCATCTTCCTTGCCATTGTTGGTACCAAGACCCTTGAGGATGGAACCTTGACAAGCACACAGAAACACGCTGGCGTTGGCGCAATTGCCATGCTTTATATATCTGGTGTCGGTTGGACAATGGGTTGGAACTCGTTCCAGTATCTTGTCAACGCTGAAATCTGGCCTCTTCGCCTTCGTGCCCTGGGTAGTTCCATCACTATGTGTCTTCACTTTGCGAACCAGTACGGCAACACAAAGGCTGTTCCGCTTATGCTGCTTCACATGACAAGCAGTGGGTTCTTCTTCTTTTGTGCTGCTGTTTGTATCCTCGGTCTCATCTGGGTTTGGGCATTTGTACCTGAGATGGCAGGACGATCGCTTGAGAGCACTGATGAACTGTTCTCCCTGCCTTGGTACAAGATTGGTCGCTATGGAAACAAACTAGCGCCTGATAATGAAGCTATCCTGGCGAGGGATGAGAAGGCTGAGATGAAGCGGGAGGTGGAGGTGAGCCAACTTGAGCAAGCATAAAGAGATTTGTCTAGGAAATAGGAATGAAGTCTCTTGAAAACATATGAACAGCCAGTAGTTGCGATTTTAATTGTCTTTAACTTTCCCCAAATGCAGCAAAAGCTATAATGCCTCTCAATATCCGTTTCAGCTTGGCAAGTCTGATACAGGCTGTAACGGGTAGGATTGAGAGTAATTGGCGGTAAGGTAAAGCCACGTCCACGAGAGAAAGGCAGCGCCGTGGGAAATTCACTGAGGATCCTTCATCTTTTAATCAAAGGATCTTTCGCCTTCCAGAGCGATCCTCATGGCAACCGGAGTGAAGTTACCTCGCACCACATTCACACCGACACCACTGTCAGCGAGGAACTGGCACAACTTGGGACTTCGCAGAAACACCGCGATCTTTAGTGGGCCGTTCAATAGTTGGTGCATAGTCGACAGCCCGGCCTGTCCCCCAGATAGCACCGTATGGGCCCATGCCCTAAAGTTGCCGGTCTTGGGGATATCAAAAAGCCGCCAAAACGGGGTCTTCTTTCATGACGTCCAGGTGAACAGGTCAGAAAATTGTGCTTCTCAGTCTTCCCAGAGAAGCATAGGCGGCGAACTTGTAAAGAGAGTGCCAAAGAATGAAGTATGTCTTTATAGAGATCAGGATTCGTCCTTTCGATGCTCTTGAGTACTTTGCGCCTGCTGACTTCTGTAACCCTGTAGTCTTCCAAATCCTTCACATGGGCTAAACTTCAATGCGTTCAAACCCATAAGCAAGTTGCTTGCGAATCTATTATTCCTTTCTGCTAAACAAGGCCGAGCTGACAGTCTCAGATCCACCGACCATCGCTTTCAAGAACCGGGTCATACGAGCTACCTGACCACCGCATTCGTCCAGTCCATCAACTATGACAAATACTTTCTCATAAACTTGAGACATGCATCCAAAGAGCTTCACAAGATCGTCTAATCTTGGTTTGGTGGGAAGCTTGTCGTTGGGATGGAGCATGTCGAAGTATTCTTCTGGGAGATCAAAGGCTTCTTCGCCTTGGAGACCAAGTTGGACTGCAAGTGCGGCGAGAATATGCTAGGGGAGACACGAGTCTGGGTTCTTGTAATCACAGAATGCGAAGCAGACTGCTGTGAGATCATCGCTCTCCTCAAGATCAGTCTTGATGACAAGTCCACACAGAACAGTCTTTCCACTGCCTGAAGAGACGTTAGCAAACCCACAATATGGTAAATTGCTGCAACTTACCTGAAATGTCATCAAGCCGCAATTTAGAGTCTGATCCTTTCTTCCACCTTTCGAACGTTGAATTGTCACTAATAAGCCAAGATCCAGTCGCTTCTACCGCAGCTCACGGCTAACATCAAGATAGTCCTGAGGTCTCACGCGTAGAAAGAAGTTCAAGACCTACTTTCGCCTCTTGTTAAGCTCAAATCGAGTCTCAAAACTGATCCTTCTTTCGATCATGCTATGGACCTCATCCTGCTTAGCTAGACTTTTCATCAAAGCATCCATATTATCCGCAGAAAGTGCAAGATAAAGATTGGCACGATGATTTGCAAGCTTAGCAACCAAATATTTTATTTACTGCAGTGAAAAGAGCCATTTCAACCTTTGAACGAAACGCCTTGCTGATTTGCCAACAACAAAGTCAGACAGCGCTTTGTCAAGCTTGCTATGTCTTTAAGTACCACTCAAGATGCTGTTTTCTGAGCGCCGTATTCGATTCTCGCTCTTCCGATACGGAAGTCAACAGTCACAGGTTTTCGAAAATTCCAGCGGGATCTGTTGTCTGGGTGGCAAGGTCTTGGGTCTTTGACGGAGCATCTTTGGCTTCCTTGCAGAACTTGGTGACTCGTTTGAAGACAGACCCAGTGAATTGAACAAGACCAGCGATGCTAGCAGCCAAAAGGATGGCCTCGACCATGTTTGAGCCGTGATTACGATGGAAATAGTTGCGGAGAATAATAATTAAGGGGAATATAAAGAACAGGCTGCAGTGAGATTCAGCTTGAAACGGATGGATCAGAGCGGTGCAATCGAGTTGGGGCAAGAGCAGCCATCTCTCACCTCCTCCCGTCTTTATGGAACGGGGACGGCTCCCAAAGCAGGAGCTGTTGCCAAACGAGTAATGACCTTCCGACAAACACAAAACAACTGCGACTGCTCAATTGCGTTTCTCACCTGAACATCATCATCATCATCATCATCTTCTTCTTCATCTTGATTTGCATCAGCCCTCTCTCCTCAACATCATCAGCAGTGCCATCCCTCTCAGCCACAGCATCTGCATCATCACCGATTCGTCTTCTGCACGATCCATCTCTTCTTCATCATCATCATCTGCATCGTCCCTCTCGCTCAAACGCTACAGGCCTCATCGCTCATTCCTGCTCACACTTCGCTTGTGCATCCACCCACGGCCGCCATGCGCTCTCTTCACCTTGTGGCCCTTTGCGGTATGAGCCCCACCTAGCAATCAATTCTGCAGTTCAATCTCTGACCACCTTCTCTTCAGGTATCCCACTGGCTTTGGCTCGAGGTGGTTGCGGGTGTTGTGGGGGCTGTTCGACACCTTGTTTCAAAGCCGACATACGTGCTGACACCAACCGCGACGGACGTGTCGACCTCGAAGGCCTTTCAGACACGGTCGACAAGACGCGATGGAATGAAACGCACGGTGCCATTTTCCTCCCCAATATCGGCGATACTGGTGGACGATGCCGAATTGAGTTTGAGAACCGCAACACTTTCAGCGATGAGAGACTCGACGATTGCCACGATGCTTCCGACAACACCCAGAGATCTCCCGAATATCTCGCACCTCTCAAGACCGTCCCCAATCCAGACCTCTTCGGCAGCGCAAAGGGTACTGTTACAGTTCCCGATGCGACTCAGCGAAAGTTCGTACGTATCTTCCAGAAGAAGGGCAATGATTGGGTATACATCGACAACAACCATATCTTCTATCAACCGGAGCTGCAGGCTGGCCTTGACCTTGGCATTGATGCTCGTGATACCAGACGTCCCGAGAGTCGGGACACCAGAAACCCTGAGAGTTGGGATGGACGTGTCACTGTTCGCTTCACCATTCAAGATGGAGATACCGGATGCACCGACACGGTTATGTTACGTGTCGCACCCGTGCTCACACACCATCATCTCCAAAAGGTCGAACAAGTCCTCACCGCCCACGGTACCTGGGACCCTTATCCTGCCAACTTCAACAACAAGCTCGACTCAATTACCAAGGCCGCTGGCATGAAGAAAGACCTCTACCGCTTCAATACAACATACGAAAATTGGGTTCAAGACTTTGTTGAGCCAGGCTACGCAAGCATGCCCGGTCCTCATGGAACAGTATCTATCCGAATCATGATTCGGTGTCCCCGACGCGGTCAGGAGAGTGGTCTACATCTCTTTCGGGCTTTCCGAGAGGCCGGGATTGGTGCAGTGCAGCATCTCGGGAAGTCGAGCCTTAGGACCAATGCCGGTGGCAACATCGAAGCCATTCCTCCTTACACCTTCGAAGGCAAGACATGGCCAGCTGGGCGTCTCATCCTTGGCAAGCATGGCAACAAAAGCCATCATATCCGTTCTTACTTTGAAGCTCAAGAGTCACAGGAGCCCCTCCTGCTCGATACTTCCTGGCTCGCAGTCGGTCATGTCGATGAGTTCCTCCAGTTCATCCCCGCCAACAACACCCGAGGTTGGGTTGCAGTCATTAGTGACCCTCTTTTAGCTATCAAGCTTCTTGAAGAGGTGCAAGAGGCCGGGAATGGATCGCTCTCGGCTATCTCACGCAAGAAATCTTCTACTCGGTGGCCCAAGGGCTGCGAGATGCCCGAGTGTCACCGACTCGTCCGTTCCATTACCGTAAGCCAACTAGTGGGAAATAATAGACTGATGGGGCTTAACGATATGTGCGCTCGACAAATCAACGACAGCATACAGATTCTCAGGAAGGAAGTTGGACTTACTGATGAGGACATCATTCGCATCCCATCTTTGTTCATCGAACACGGCTCCTCAAAGTTTGGGGATCCTGACTCGGATGTCACAGTCATCGCATTCTTCCCTGCTGTCATAAACAACCTCGTTCTTACTGGTTACAACACTTGCGTTGCGCCTAAACCGTGGGGTCCACTTGTCGGGCGGAAGGATATCTTTGCTGAGACAATTAAAGACAAGTATGCCGAGGTTGAGATGAACATCGAATTTATTGATGACTGGGATAGGCATCATAGACTCCTAGGAGGGGTTCATTGCGCCACTAACTCAATTCGAGACATGTCTGCAAAGTGGTGGTGATCAAGTTGGGTTGCAGGATCAGACAGACCTTTGACAATCCGCCTTTGTTGTAAATAGTCTTTTATTCATATGCAACATCATTAGTTCCTTCTATACCTCCTTAGCCTCTAGTAATTCTATGCTCTTGTGATCTACAATCGCCGCGCTGTGTCGTTCCACCATAGCATCAACAATCTCGCGGCTCTGCATCAGTGGCCCAACAAGGGCCATGCAAAGCCGTGAAAGGTTTGTCGCCGGTACTCCTCTCAAACATCCTCCATCTCAAGCTCCGGGCCGCCGGCATGCTTCAGGGCGCTGAGATAAGACTGCAAGAGGTCTTTCTCATGATCGCGGCGATCTCGAATTGACAGTGACCCGCCGATGGAATAAGCAACATGGTGCAAGGCTGATGCGGCGTGATTGACCTGCCAGTCAAGGAAGCCAGGCTCTCCTGTGGGGGAGACGAACGTTTTCCCAATATGTGCATCACCATGAACAATGCGCTTCAATTTGGACTCTGATGCTCAAAGGGCCTTGAATATGGCCGTCATTTGCCCCCGATCCTCCATGAACTTAGGAACTGGAGGTCTCGCGTCTGGATCAAAACATTTGTCACGTTCTTCCGGTGCAAGAAATCCCAGGATTGCATCGCTGATTGGAAGAGTTTCGCTCACTGAGGTAATCGTGTCACCTGTGTCCCCCCAGGTACTGGCATGGAGGGTAGCTGACACTCATCCTCGCCCTTTCGACCGGCCATGTCTCAAGTGGGTTACCGAAGGTGTAGCCCTGAGCTTTGACATCGGCCATCACAACGATGCCCTGTCCATTTACAGTATCTGCGCCAGCATACGATACCGGTGGGCGAAGGATCTTGACCTTTGGGGCAAGGTAGTAGTAGAACTCTGCTTCACTTCGATAAATGGGGTAGAGGAAAGGCAAAGACTCTTGAATGTCGGAATTGAACCCGCTTTTGACGCAAACACTACTGGCGCTGTCATTGGTACCATTCTTGAAAGTTAATTGGCTCGATATTTGGAAGCCGTTCCATGGATGGCCTCGATGACCTCAACGTCGTGAACCGGGTTGTTGAGAATCTCGATGAACCAATGTTTCGGAAGCTCATCGACCGTCAGCGACAACGGCTCGTTGGATCGTATGACACCATTCACTTTTCCTGTGATTGGGGGCATTCATTGTAGTTTGCGATCCGCAAGCAGGGTCGTCTGCAGTGCATTGAAGAGCGGGGTTGCTTATCTGTTGGGAAACATAAGCATTGCAAAAGTTCTTTGACATTCTTGGCGAGCAGTACATATCTGACATGTTGCTAATTGGCCAAGATTGCATTTCGCAGGCTCTGCTCATCTTTGTGGGATGGAGTCACCCGATAACTGTGTAAACAATGCTAATGCTTCGGTATTCTCAAGAGTCCACTGCCTATGTATAGCGCCCTATGTAAATGTGAAAACGAGGAAGTAAACGATGTTCCCAATCACCTTGCTTCGATACAGAGCTCTTGTTAGCCTTGATCACTGTGCGGGAGTATCTCACAGCGTATACTTCGTCCCCATGAGGGAATCAAGACAGTCAAGGCCGGCCTCGACATGGCAAGGAATAAATAACTTGTTCCAGTCGTATTAGTGATCCGCTACAACTTAACCCTGGACTCGTCGGTGAATGAGTCACCGAGCCTAGGCAAATGGGGAAGGCCTGTAGGCTGGTGCGGGGCAAACAAGCGACCTAATGCAGCCTGAACAGCAGAATCCCGGTGAATCTGAGCCTCCAACACCATTTATAAATCTCGTGCCATGCCAAGCATTATCTCCCTCTATACATACTACAGCAAGGTCTCAATAGAATCTACAGCCATTTTCCCATCGCACATCTCACCATGACGCCTACAATTGAAGAACTGCTGAGAGACTACGATGACGGCGCTCCAATCGAAAGAATTGCATATCGCAAATACAAACACCCCATCGCCATCGTCGAGCCAGATCCTACATGGCCTGAGCTCTTCACCCGCGCAAAAGCACGCATCGAGTCCGCTCTCGGCGACACAGCAATCTCAATCAACCACGTCGGCTCAACAAGCGTTCCAGGCCTTCCAGCCAAAGCCGTCATCGACATTGACCTAACAGTAAAAGATCTGAATGATGAAGCATCCTACGTACAGGCTCTTGAAGAAGTTGGCTTCCATTTTCTCTTGCGCGAGCCTGGATGGCATGGACATCGCTTCTTTTGCGATTATGAGCCTGTGCCGACGAATCTGCATGTTTGGGGTCCTGGCTGCCCTGAGGTGGTGAGACATAAGATCTTTGCGGATTGGTTGAGAAAAAATGAGGATGATAAGAAAGCTTATGAGAATATCAAGAGGGAGGCTGCGAAGGCGAGTGTTGAGAATGGGGAGGATGTGATGGAGTATAATAATAGGAAGCAGGATGTCATTCGGGGTATTCTGCAGAGGGCGTTCAAGGATCTGGGCTACCTGTAGAGCATGCCAGAGTTTTGCTCCAGGACCAATGATGGCTTATAGGCAAGCAAGCAATAAAACATTAGGTGATGTCAAAAAGGATACGAGAGAAGCTTTGGCGATTATCGAGATCGGCATTTTGGAAGAATGCGGGATTGACAGGATGTTAGCAGTTGAAGTGTTCGGTTAGTACACCTAACTACTCACAAACCCGGATATCCTTGAGATAAAGCTCCGGTAGAAGCATGCTGTCGGATGTTACCGTGAAGTTTCTTGTGATACCTTCCACTTTCAGCCTAGGTTTCAGCTAACCTCAGCTTGGTCCACGACTCCAAATGGTAAAGACCGACTTGCTGCCTGAATGGCTCCAGCAGAAAATTCACGTTCTTTCTAACAATTTCTCAAATATCTAATAGCCCTTTCTCACAGTTTACTATCCTTCTACATCATCTTGTAAAGTCTCTCATAATGTCTCACACACCAACTCAGGCTTGTCCATGCCACGCCCCAGGCGACGATCCTGCTGAAATCACAACTCTGCACCAAGCAGCTTTTCACCAAAATAACCAACTACTAGAAGAGCTCCTGCAAAACGGTGCAGACGTATCAGCTACGCAAACGGCTCGTGACTTCTTGCCACTTCACTATGCCGTGCAATTCGGTGATGAGAAAGCTGTGCAGATGCTCATTGAAGCTGGGTCCAACGTCTCTGCAGCAAGTTATGACGGTGTCACGCCGTTGCACAATACGTCTGCCGGTGGCGATGTGAGGATCACCGAAATGCTCTTGAAGGCGGGAGCAAATGTTGACAGCCGCAACATCGATGAAGAAACGCCTCTTCATGTCGTGTCATTGTTCGGGGAGACACAAATCGCAAAGCTCCTCATAGAGGCTGGGGCGGATGTTTCGGCAAAGGATTGCTATGGAAACACTGCTTTGCATATTGCTGCGGCTCATGAACATATCGGGATTGTCGAAGCTCTTGTTGCCGCCGGCGCTGATCTTAACGCCGTGAATAACAATGGCGATCCAGTGCTGCATCATGCAATGAGCGACGGACCAGAATGTGTCAAACTTCTTATCGATCATGGAGCGAATGTCCATCTCAAAGGCGAAGGCGGTGATACTCTTCTGCATCGCGCTGCGCAGAGCTCACCTGGACTGGTGCGAGACTTGGTCAAAGCTGGGATTGACCTTGAGGCAACGAACGACGAAGGAGCAACGGCGCTCCATTGTGCTGCAGCATGGGGAGAGACTGTATCACTGCAGATTCTGATCGAGAGCGGAGGACATGTCAGCGCGGCCAACAATGATGGAGAGACGGTTCAGCATCTTGTGGCGGGGAACCCTTCTTCCAGAAGTGGAGAGGATTCAGAGACAAAGGCTAAGCTTTTAATTAAGGCGGGAGCAGATATTAATGTGGAAACAAAGTCTGGAAAGACGCCTTTGGGTTATGTGGTTAATTGTCAAGGCGAGGCGGTTGAGAAAATACTCCGCGAGATGGGGGCAGCGTAAGAGACACAGAGCAGAGCAACCAGATCTCACCAGTTCTGAGTTTGGGTCTTTTGATTGAATTATCAGCTTCTTAATATAAAATCAATTTTACTACATCATTCCCAGTAAAATGTTATGCCCGATCCACAAGAGCCCAAGTATGGTCAGCAATCTTCCTTCTCTCCTCCTCACTCCACTCTTTCTTCCCTCCAATCACCTTTCCATGATTATCGATACAAGCCCAGGAAATCTCCTTCGATTGTAACTCATCCGCAGCTTTGTACAGTCCATCAAGTTGTCTTTCAGCGCATTGCTCAGGCTGCAGACCAACCAATCTCGAAGCAACCTTGGACACAGCTCGGAAATACCAAGCCGAGTTCTTCGGCGTCGCTGTGTTTACGACTCCGGGATATCCATGGGCGAAGAATTGTTTCGCACCTTTGTTTTCAAGGGCGTGATACTGTATCATTGCATCATTCATGGTGATGCAGTGGTTTGCTGCATGAGCAAGACTGAAGTTTTCTTTAAGGTCGAGATCATCCCAGTTCAACTTTTCAGGACTGGCATTCAGCCCGTCCAAAACGAGGAGAACTTTCGCGTCTTCACTAAGAATAGGCCTGAGCTCTCTGATCAAGAGCTGTCGACCGTAGTAGTGCAACGCCATCTTCCTGTCAATCCCCTCAGATGTTTCCGTCCGTCCAGCGAATGACATGATTCCCTGCGTCATCACGAGAAGGTCAAGAGGACTATTTTGGCTATCATTTCGGAACTCTTGCGCAAACTCTTTCAAAGCGTGCATTGATGTCGCGTCGACGGAGCGGAAGGAGACTTTCTCAGCTGGCATGGCCTGGGGCTTTGTGCGGCCCACGATGGTGATTGATGAGAACTGATACTTCGGAGATGTTGCCAAACGGCTGGCGATTGCATAGCCAATGCCGCTGGTGCCGCCCACTACCAGAGCGTTGGAGCCAGAAATGACTTTGTTCATGATGAAGATGAGATGAGGAGAGGAAATGCAGTGTCAGACAAGATGCGGGGGATGAAGAACAAGATAAAGCGGTGGATGGTATGACAGACCAGTCAAAACTGCTCTAAACGAGCAAATGAGCATTATTTATACTGAAAGAGTGTGATCAATGATAAGAGTTGATGCTGTGCCGCTTTCATGCGCGCTGATCACTAGTGCTTATGTTGTCGCCTAATCGTCTGCAAAAGGAGATTTTCCATGCTAGTCTTACACTTCATCACACCTTATCCCGAGTCCGAGTCCGAAAATATGGGAGTTGTCCGTCTCCATCTCATCGACGCACAGGCTAATTCTCCAATGAACGTATAATCTCTTCCATGTGAGCAAACGCAAATTCATCCATTACCTCCCTCCAGATTCTGTCCCGAACACTCTTGCCCTCTTCAGTGTAGTAGTAGAAGCCGAATCTGGGATCTGTTAGCGACTGGTGGAAAACGCAGTGCAGAAGTACATACGGGTAAATCTTCCAATCCATGATATACGATCCATGGGATTCTTCTCCCTTGATAATCGCGGCATCAACATAAGATGAGGCCGATTGTTCCTGTGTATGACCCACTAGTCTTGTTCCTATGGCCATACCTATCTTCATCAGCCAAGAGCCTTTGTTCATAAGGCCTGTGCCCTTGGTCAAGCCGGGATCGATAAGGTTGATGATAACATCCTTGGGGTCAACGTGTTGAGATAGTCTGTCGATAAAGAGTTGACCGAGAAACTTGGACTTCCCGTAATGCCCCATACCATCGAAATTGCCTTCTGAGTCAAGAGCAGATAGGATATGGTCTGCCTTGGCTTCGGGCAATTCGCAGTGCATGGCTGTCCCTGAACTGACGATAGTCAGGCGGCCTGGCTTCGGAGTTGGAGCCCTGCTCTTGAGAATAGGCAAGAGAATAACGGAAAGATACATGGTAGAGAGAAAGTTGACCTGTATTGTCTCTTCATGACCTGTTGCCTTGTTACGGTGGAAGGTTACATCGCCCATGCCAGCGTTGAGAATGACAAAGTCTATCCTAGACAGAGTCTCGCAGCGCTTTGCAAAGCCTTCAATGGAGCTGTAGTCTCCCATGTCGAGCCTCCAAACATCAATTTGGGGACTTGTCGACGATGTTCGACGAAGCTGCTCAGCGGCAGCATTGCCCTTGTCTTCAGATCTCACGGCGATGATGAGATGGCTCAGTTTATGCTGGAGCAGAAGCTTGGCACATGCAAAGCCGATTCCATTGTTTGCTCCGGTGATGATTGCGGTTTGGCCTGAGAGGTCGAGATCTTTGGGGGGCATTTGTGGCTTGCTGCATAGTTGCGCTTGGATGAAAAGCTGGCCGACGGATAGGGTAAGTGCAGGCATCTGTGAGGATGCACTTTTGAAGGGAGATTGGTTCTTAGCCATGGTGGGTGTTCAGAATTATAACTTGAGAGAAGCAGCTGAGTATAAAGTAAGAACTAATTTTAATGATATCGCTCTCTAGAGAGTAGAGAAACAGCTTTCCTTTATATTAGATATTCACCTACATGAACTGCGCCTGTCTATCGTACTACTCTGTTATGATCGACATACCACTAACCAAGCTAGGATAACGATGTGGTCTTCGCATCTTAAACGTGCTTCACTAACGCGCGTCTTTAGACTTTTCTTTTAGCTCTTTGTCTGATGGTCGCGCCTCGCATACTCCTCCTAGGCTTTTTCGGATAGGCCATGATACACGACCACATTGATGCCCAAACGCGGTTAGTGCTCATGATAAGATCTGCGGTAACTCGGAGCTTTCTAAAGTCCGGACAGGCCCGAGTTGACGCTTAGCCTAATCCAGGCATCAGTCTGGTCGAGGTGCGGGTCCATCTGTGACGGAGGATTGAGGCTGAGCGGATGCGAGATTTGGACCAGATTGAAGCCCTTTTTCGGTTCGGTCAGCATAACTCAATCACGCTTCGTAAACATCTGATCCAATGCCAGCCACTGAGTTCACGTTTCTTACTGTCGATGGCCAGGGGCGTCCACTCGAACCCGGTAGTCGAGCCTCGATCCGCAGTCGGTGTATGAAGGGGGTCAACGCACGCCATGGCTCGCGCCGATCGAACAGAAAGGCGCGCATGTCATCCCATAATGCTTCAATGTCACAGGAACTCACGTCCTCTTATCAATTAGCAAGTTGCGAGCCTCTTGTAAAGTCGCTGCAGCTCCGAACTCATGAACTTAGCTTTGACTCATCTCCCTTGCCATCTACTGCGTTGCGGTTAGGTATGCATTGTAGATTCGCATCAGAGATTGGTTATCAGTACTAACGGGAGTTTTAGTCGTCAAGTACAATGCCTTGCTCGATGCAACATACCCTCTTGAGAGACACCTCGAGAGCACAGATGACAACCCTATTCACAGAATGACCGACTACTTGATATTGTTGAACGAGAATAAGATTCTGCTAGAGTCGATATTCCTCGCTACATATGCCGTGGATGATTTGTGCTCTGGAACCAAGATATCACCTCGATCGCAGCAATCACTCTGCACCATCCTCTCATCATTAAACAACAATCTTCACAAAGCTTCGACACAGCAGTCCTATTCCACCATACTCATCATCTTAATTCTACTCTTCGCAGCCGAGTCATTTCAAGATTTTAACGCTATCACAACTCACCTAGTCGGGCTCAGGAAGTTACTGGAATTGCGCGAGACGAAGCCTGTGCCGATGGACTCGAAACTACTGTTCAAGATCCAGCAGGTCGATCTTAGGACAGCGTTAGCAACGGGTGGTTCATTGTATTTTCCTTTTGCTTATTCATACTCGCAACAGCCTGTTGGCGTCATAAAACCGCCAAGCGTTATGCCTTGGCTGATGGCGCACCCCGCTTTGATGAGCTGCTACCAGACATTGCAGGCTTTGTCAACTCGTGCGAACCGTCACCAAGCTTCAAGCATTAGACCCCTTCTCAACTGGGCAGATTTCCAATCTCAGGTTAGCACGAGTCAGACTCACCTGATCGGTCTTGGGAGCAGCCAGCTGCCTGGCGAGTCTGAAGCTCTGCGACTTGGTATGCTTGCGTTCTTATCCACACTCTCACGCAGTCCGCTGCAAAAACCTCGTCTACCCATATTCGCTTCACAGCTCGAAGAGTGCTGTTTTGCCATGAAACGAGAGCAAGATCCCTACAAGCCATTGCTTATTTGGCTGATGTTGATGGGTTGTATATCTACTATCGACGCATCGAGCTCGATATTTTCAGCATGGAGATCTTGTGTTCAACCAGACCTCTCCTGGGAAGATGTGCGAAAAATGGTTGGCGAATTGCCGTGGATTCAGATAATACACGACGAGCCTGGGGAACGAAACTATAGGCAGCTACAAGCACGAAGGGGCGACTGGGGCTCATAGTTCAGCCATACACATAAACTTCAGATCTAACGCCACCCCATCCCTATGGACACAGGATTCTCGATTTCCGATGACTAATAGTTGTAGGCTAATAGTGATTACGGCCATACCTGGGCAGAGAATGTCGGCGTGGCGATGTAGTCACAGGTATACGCAGATATCTAACAGACTTTAATATAATGAATCACGATGGGCTTTCTACTTTAAGTATCAGTGCTCCAGAATACTTGACCCATCACCTGACAGGTACACGCTCCCCTGTGATCTGTGTAGGTTGCTGAGTACTGGACCTGAAGTAACAGCCATCACGATGAGCTGACTGATTGTACTGTCTCGATCTCGGCATGATATCACTCCAACTCGCAAGACATTCCCAGCAGAACTCATGGCGGCATAGCGTACCTATCACTGCAGTTAGAACGAATCAAGTGGGACTGCTGGTGAGGTGACTCACAAGTCATGTGGAAGCAACCTTGACCTTTCTGTGTATTGACTCCGCATGAGGGGCACTTCTTGGTATTGGCATTTACCCAGTCTCGAGTTTCACGGAACCGAGGGTCTCCATTCTCCTGCATGCTATCAAACTCTTCGCATGTCAAATCAACATGCCATTTGACCTGGTGTTGGAAGCACATCTCGTAACCGCATTCCCTACATGAGACGTGGTTACTCTCGATTAGGTCATGTATCTGTCCATAGGAACAACTCTCAGCAAGACACCATCGAAAAGAAGGCAGGTTGCTCAAAGCCTCTAGCTTCAAGTAGTTATCGTATCTTCGAGCTCATTAGAAACATGTTTTCCTCATAAAGAATAGAAACAGTACTTACTTTGAGAATGTATCTTGTCTCGCATATAGTTTCACCTCGTCGTATTCCAGTCGGCGACCGCAATCGACAGAAGGACAATGAAGCAAATGACATCCAGCTCTACCATGTTGATCAAGCTGACCCTCGATATAGTTCTCCAAGCAACCACTGCAGAAGTCAACGGTGTGAGGACACCTCTGTTCAAGCTTACGGGGAAAAGGAAGAACCTTCCACTTCCAGTCCCCATCAAAATCACCGCAAATGGTATCCCATTTTTTGAAGGCTTCACCAATTAAATCATAGATAGGTTCAGCGCAGATTGAACACTCAGCTGGAGACTGTTCTCGTCGTAGAAGTTGTGTGAAGATGGGGACACGCAATATCTCGTCAGTACCAGTCAGCTCGAGAAGCTGAAGGCGTTTGAAGTTCACATTGTGTGGTAGGCCCTCCTCTGGGGTATGTAGTTCTGATATCGCAACGCCAAATAATGGTTTCATAACACCATTGGAAGTAAGATGTTGATGGAGGCGCTTGGCGACCTGACGTGCTTCCAAAGTTGGCTGCGGATCAAGGCTGTCGAGAATTGACACAAGGTGCTGTGCTGTATCATACCTAATTCAGAAGAGTTAACAGTTTGAAGCCAGATCACTCTGAGTACCTACATTCTCAGTTTTTCGTCTGTATCCTGGATTTTCGCCAGTTCAAGTAGTGTCTGTAAAGTCCCACGATCCCGGAAAGCGATATCAGCCGAACAGGTACCGCAAGGACATGGCATTAGAACTGTTGACCCTGAAGTTTCCCACCAAGTTTCGGGTAGCCCCTGTATAGACTTGACAACAGATCCAAGATAGCAGACCAAGCAGATAGCAGTACCGCAGGTGATAGGTCGTGGAAGATTCGTGGAGAACTCGTCGACGAAAGGGTATGAACTATTGGGGTTGGCTTGTTCAAATCTCATCTTGTGGCAAACTGAGCAATGGCGCAATGACAATGAATCCAAATCTTGCTCGTCAAAGCACTCTTCAAAGGAATCAAATAGACATCGAGCCTCATCGGTACTGAGGATACTGTCCAAAGGACTCTTTACATCAGACACGGCATTCTCGATTCTGGAATCACATAATCCATCTCCTTGGAGTGCGTTGTGATTGCCATCGATAGACTGTGATCTCGATAGAAGTTTGCTAATCCAGATCCCTCTTGGTGTTCTTTCTAGCATTCCTAGCGGATGCCCGACACTCTGCGCTCGCAGCTTATCAAGTTCATCTGCCATCCCCCTTTTTTCGCTTAGACTTGCTTGTATATCAATGTTCATTTTGCAGATTTTCTGTAGCCTGGATATCGATTCTACCATCCTTGTCGCTAGTTGCAGCTTGAGGGCCTTGTTCTCCTCTAAAAGATCATTGACCGTGCTTTGCAAGTCTTCGATTTGCTGGTGCATTTGAATGAAATTGTTGACAGGAGCGTCAATCATGCAATCTGCAGATATGATTGGTGCCGAGAGGTCATCATCACAACCGAGCCAAGGAAGCTCAGAGAACCTCGGGATGTGCTTGCCAATGGCATGGGTGGGATGCGGTGGCTCGCTTTGACTAGTGTGTAAGTCTGATTGAATTTGTTGGGAAGATGACATATTCAAGATGGTGGAAAGTGGTTCATGAGATGCAGAGGAGTGGGAGGTTTGGGTATAGAAATGTTTGAGAGGGTCAAGATGAGTGGCATCCACGGGAAGCGCCCCCGTTCTTATTGTCAAGACCAACGTCACAAGTGAAAGTCTCTTCCAAATGTACTGATGATCAAGTCTTACTTCTCGCGTCTGTGGGAATTCGCTGGCCGCTGCAGCCGAACGAATCTGACTGGATGACAGAGAGGTCGGCCTCCCGCATGCGTAGCGGGCTCGTAAAATGTTAAGACGTGGCGGAGCTTGTTGGTTGAGTTCAATGATGAATTTCAAACCCCGCACTAGACAATACCTCTTAGAGCACTTTACGTGCATTACAGTGGACGGGGTCATTTGATGTACAATTTTGTAATGTATATCTGTTTACTCCTGCTGCTAGGCTATTACCGGACCTTCTCTTTATTAAGGGACTGATTTCCTTCACAAAGGTACGTATGCATTACATGAACTAAGCTATGTAATCTGATTTGTGTTGCTATAGATGCGGGCTTGGCTGCGCACTGGGGTAGAGATGTACTGCCTCGATCGCATGATTGCGCCACCATCTTGCATTCGTACTGCCAACACACAATTGACTCAGGAGGCCTTCCATGCGCTGAGGCCCAACTTGCAGCTCTTAAACAGATATCTAATCTCACCTCCTACTTGTCCTCTCTCATTTTACTCCGCACTCCCATTCAAGCATTTTCTACAATGGTCAAAGTCAACAAAAACAGCCAGCGATACTGCAGAGTGTGCTCTACTTCGTTTAAAACTCATTCCCAGTTTGTGAAACATTGTTTCGATGCAGGCCATGAAAGTAACCAGTGCTGTAAGCACTGCATCAGATGGTTCTGCAGTACTGAAGCCTTATCCCAGCATAATGAAGCAAAACATAGGAACTTGCCGGCGGTTATGCCACCTCAAAACCAGGTTTTGACCGTCTCAACACCTCAAGCCCCGCGGCAATTTCACTTCCAAGACCAGAATTACGGAAGGTACCCGCTCTTCAACATGGCTACTATTCACAATAGTCTCATTCTCAAATGCCATTCTTCTGGGCGCCTCAAAAGGGAGGGGTACATGCTGGGACAGGAAAATTGCACCAACGGGAGACAAGGAGCTTTAATAAAAGAAACGAGAATGGCTCCTTATCCAGACCTTTTGGAGCCCAAGAGAAAAGCCGTCACTCTCCATTGCGAAATGGCCTGGGTCACAAACGGCGATAACGAGATAATATCAATCTGCGTCATCGACTTCTTTACTGGCGAAGTTTTGGTTGATTTCCTTGTTGAACCTCAGAAGCCTATCGTTGCATGGCGTACAAATATTCATGGCATAGGATCATCACAACTTTCGACAGCTGCTTCAGAAGGAGTACTTCTTGACGGTTGGAAATCAGTGCGACAACAGCTGTTCCTGCATATTAACACAGAAACTGTAATAGTTGGGCATTGTCTGCAGCATGATTTAAAATGGTTACGAGTATCACATGTGAGGATTTTCGATACTGCTATAGTCACATCAGAAGCTCTATCCGAGACAGACATCGATTTCGGTCCTCGGCGGAGTCTCCAATCCCTCTGTGCAGATTTGTTAAATTTGCGCGCTACTGGTGGATTGGAAGACGCTATGGCGTCAAGAGAGGTTGCACTCTGGTGTATATGCTATCCTGGAAAATTGAAGCAATGGGTAATGAGGGCACGCAAGAAGAGTAATACTGAAAGGGCGAAACAGTTGGATCGTGGGCGGAATGGAAGAGGAAAAGAGGATTTTGATTCTGAAGGTAATGCTACGGTCCCTCCATTGAAAGAAGCAGATAATTGGATATGGCCAACAGGATAGTGAGTCTATCTACAGGAATTTAACTAGTCGCGAGGGTGGGGGATGTACTGAACGAAAAGAAATACGACAGCCTTGACTCCGCTTCGTCGCTGGATTGGGAAATGCAGTCGAAAGAGCGAGTTGATGCTTGCAAATTGAGAGCCAGTGATCCAGCCCAATGACAATCCATGACAATTCCATATGCTACTCTAGTAGATAAGAACAGTTCGCGTATTATTCGCGTATAAGCCTCCTCAATGGAACGGGAGAAGAATTAGGGGGCGGAACGAGGAGACTGCTAACCAAGGAAATGGAGACTTTCAAGCTATTCGTGCGTTTCTACACCACAAAGTAGTTTCTCCGCCCTTATCCATCGGCCTGGGTCAAAGAGGTTCGGGTCATGAGCCTTCTGTTTCTCCTCAACGGCATAATCCAAAGCTGTCTTCCCGTCTACGTCACAGAGATCCACAGACAGCTCTATATCATGGCAAGGAGAGTGTAAGACGTCCTCCACCAAAGTTCCTGTTATGAAACTATAACAAAGAACGCTTCGACCCTGTGTATCCACAGATCTTAAGTCTATGCCCCATTTTTCTAATGTCTGGAGTACACCCACACAGCATCGGCGCGAAGTATCGACCGAGTGCACCAAGCCCAACCCTTCTGTAGTTTTGAAGCTGGGTTGTGCTCCGTAACTGGAAAAAGGTTCTAGCAGACGCTGGTCATACTAGCGCGAAATTATGACACGAGCGCTAAGATATAAAGCCGCGGGCGACAAGATACTGTGCTGTCGAAATCGTTCATGCCATTACCTTGTTCCAGGAGATATCGGGCAGGAATTTCACCAACATCATGCTTTCTCAAGAGGTGATGTAGAGCACTCATTCCTTCTCTGTCTTTCGAATGCAGAAAAGCTTCCCTCCGATAGTCCAGAATTGTGGTTGATAAGTAAGACGTAACCTCGGGCTTATTGTCATTTATCTCTGGTTGACCTTAAGAGTTTTTCAGGCCTTAGCAATAATCTAATTTTGTAGTACAGTTTTCCGAGAAGTAAATGAAAAATAAAAACCTATTTATTAAACAAATTGACTCATATTGATCTTCCCGTTTAAATACAGCATTTGTATTGTGAATCATCGGGAGCGACGACAGCCAGTTTGTAAGTCCCCGATCAAGCAGGATACATCCACTTTATTATTAAAATTGCAGTTTTGACACAGTATGTCCAAGTTGGGCCTCAAGATTGTGAATCCACAGTGTCCCACATGGCTGTATGAAGTGCTTGTTCAACAACCATCGGTCGCCATCCGGGCGAGCGACCAAGGCAGATGCAACTCCCTATTAATGCTGCAAGAATCTTAGTCAGGCTCAAAATGCTGCAGTAGCTACGGCAACTCACTTCTTATTAGTTTAGAGGGATTTATCGTGTTTTGTCTTGAAGGGGGCCGCTGAACATTCATGTCGGCATTTGTCAGTAGATACACATTCTTGGCCCTGAGAAATCCTTCAAGATCTCGAATGTCAAACCAACTGGGATCTGTTTGGCCTTGGTTTTGTAATGGAACTTCATATACAGGGCGCCCTGGAACTGGGCTCCGAGGATGGGTTCGACTCGTGGTTCCAGCAAAAGAGGTGTTCGACGGTGGCGACGGTTTGGGATAATGAGTTCCCGACCCACCAACGCTCAGTAATGGGATTTCTTTCCATTCATCCATGCGAAGCGGAGAAACCTCCGCTTGCACTGCTGCTTCGAAATAGGAGGTGAGGCGCTCCCGGCTCAGCATACTGAATAGGAAGCGAAACTTTCTTCGGAGGTCGTGGAGGTTTACTAACGGATCGCGCAACGAAAAGTACCCGTGATATGTGCATGCCCGGCGAAGTTGGCGAACGAAAAGAGGAATCTCAACCAAGGCTGTGTCGGTAGTGTCGAAAAGCAGTGGAGATCCCGGGCATAAAGGCATCGGAAAACCGGCGAGATCTATGTTGATACGAGGGCTCGTGGTGGGTTGTGCCATATACATAGGAGTTAAAGAGGAAGGCAGGAGTCTCTGCCTTGGAATGCGCGCTGCTCTCTGAGTCGACGAGCTTCCATGGCGGTCATCATTGAATGCTGGGATGTTCGTTTTGGCAAGATCTTGAGATCTGACCAATACATTACGTAGTCGACATTGAAGACTGGGATTCGAAGTAAGCAATCCGCTTTTAGTCAAGTCATTTCCAAATGAGACGATTATGGAATTCATCTCATTTATTGCTGCCTCAAGCTGTTGGATTTGGGCTTTATCTTTTGCCGAGCTTGCTTCCTGACGGTTTCGAAAGGCTTGCTGTGCACGTCGAACCTGGTCCCGCCGTCGCTACATCAGAATGAGATTTAGTTTAAAAGTTTCACCCGAGATGTAGAAGATGATAGACTGCCTTAAACGTACCTCATCCGGATCTTGACTTGATGGGTTGCCCTCGCTCTTCCGCGGTCTGCCACGTTTCCGCGTCGGCGGATTCGCCAAATTCGGCGCTTGACTACCCTGATTAGTTGAATGATGCCCTGTGGGGCGGCCTGACGAAATAGGCAGAGTAGTTGGGGCCATGTGCACCACATCTGCACCGGAATCTAGGATGTTTTCGTCCGATCCATCATAGAAAAGTTGACATCTGTCAACTGTCTGAGTTGATTGCTGAGTGGGTGTTTCAGGGAACAAGTAGGAGGCTGCGGAGAGCAGCGAATCTAGGCCCTCGGCGGCCGAGAAATCTGCTGGCACAAGATTGCTCTCAGCCATTGTTTGCTTGATCTAATCTAAGGTGATGACGGTATATAATGAGGATGATGCAGTCGACGATAAATGCGGGGAAAAGGTCGGAAAATTCCATTATCCCGAGTTGATTACCAGCTTAGTAATAGCAATCTGAATCGGAGCAACCTGACAACCTATATCACTATGGGAACACCGTAGAGGTAGATACTCTACTTACCTAGGTATATATAAGAACTTTCAATTCTCCCGGCCTGGTGCTAATCCAAATTACAGGGCAGACATAGTCTTAACAACCTCATATCATAACTACAATGGTGGCCTGGGTACAAGTAGTATTATCGGATGAAATGCTTCTAATAACAGATAACTTCAGATAATAATTGTCTGACACTCTGCTGCTGGTCATTAGTGCTTATGCACGTGAAGTGTGTATCGCATCGTATTACATGTCAAATTAAAAGTGTAAGACGCAAGTAGATGCTAATTTATAGGATGTATGGTGATGTTGGCCCGGCTATGCATTACTGCAGCTCAAGGCTAGACCATGAGGCGGAAACAAGAAGTCAAGCAAAATCTCCCTCGACACTGAATTCTCCAGGCCAGGTCAAAGTTTCGACTTTGAGAGAAGCGCATCAACCCGCACCCTGGCAGCCTCTTTCCTCTGCTCATTTGCAGCTAATATTTGGCGCTCCCTGGCCTCTTCTGCTTCGTGTCCTTCAGGTGACAAGTACCCCATGCTCTCGCGATACATCTCTGCTTTGAGCAGGCCATATATGCCCGTCTGGCCTTTCTTGATCAAGTCCCTCTCGCGAACGAGCGCCAGTACCTCCTCCAATCCGCCCAGTACGTCGACCAGCCCTGTGGCTAGCGCCTCCGGCCCAGGAAACCGGTGCGCCTCGAGCACCAACCTACGGTATACCTGTGGACTCGACAACTTTTGTCGGAACACGGAGCTCATGGGCGGCTTGAGATTGGCGCCGAATTCAAGCTCATTGAGGCAGGCAAACCCCTTTGAAGGGTTCATGACACGGTAGTCATGGTGCATGGCGAGCATGAGGCCACCTGCGAAGGCATGTCCGTTGACTAGCGCCACCGTTGGCATGGGGTAGCTAAGAAGACGGCGGAAGAGTGCATATAACGAGGAGCTCCAGAAACCTGGTGTCGAGTGAGCGTGCTCCAGGTCAAGACCGTTAGAGTAAAACTTGGGGATGCCAGACGTGGTGACGACCACGCCAGCTGGGTGCCCGCCAACTTCGATCATATCCAGTGCATCGAGTAGGGCCGAGCAGAGAGGCTCCCTCAGCCGGTTGTCTGGTGGCGACGTGAAGGTCAGGAGGTAGACGGCGGTGGACGGCTCGGTGCAGACCACCGATCCGCCGTGGTGACCGTTCAGGGCCGGGATCTGAACTGAAAAGAGTAGTTTATGGGACATGGAGGACATTATGTATGATGTACAGCGTTATGAGAGGCTCAATTGGTTCAATGCTTTTGTATTTCAACATGTTAACTAATACCCGAGTGTGGGCCGGTACCATCTCGGCCTATGATTATTATTGATTATATATCATAAACGGCTCGGCCCCCGGCCCGCGGCATGTACACTCCACAACTCTCCCAGCAACGCAATATGCCGAATAACAGGAGATCGAGTTCAGCTTGTCATTTTGTTCTATGTGACTGAGTAGTCTAAATTGATTAAACGCAGTTATCATTAATGTCAGTTTAACCTTTAGCCTAATTAAATGATAATTGCTATATGGGCGTTATCTCCGTAACATCTGATTTGCTAGACGTCACTGGGCTAATAGATACACTATAATGTAAAGCCAGTTCCAATAACCAAAATCTCCCCCTCGGTAGAAGGAATTGGGTCGGGCCCGCACTGCCGCAGTGTACTGGATGGTGAATCCGTTATAACGCAGTATTTGTATTGTGCTTCTAGTCTATCCTTACAATTGACTATCTAGAGAGCAGCTTTGTTGATATGTTTCAGTGGTCGTAAGATACATTGCTGTGTCATGTCCGCGACCATGTTACCATGCCTGTCCCAAAGCCTGCTCTCGGAGTACGTTCGCCCATTTCTACCGGTGACAGTTTTGAGCTCCCTGAGGTGCCAATCTTGCAAATCTAGGTCTGGCGTAAAGAACCGCAGTGCAAAGTCGAGGGTGGAACACGCTGACGCATCGTCGATGAACATGCCACTGTGTGCCAAGGGCAGGAAAGATAAGGCCCCATCTAATATGAATCCGAGTGCGGCGTAGTGATCATGTCTCAGCTGGAGTGGATGACGGCACCGGAACCAATCAGCCGAAGTCTTGGACGTTATGGAGTCTCCTTCTTGGGGCGTCTTGGCCTTCTTCGCTAGGCCATTGAGGTTATTCGATGTAACTCCTTCGGGGGCCCCGCGACACTCAAAAAACCGACTTAGAAGGCCAAATTGATCGTGAAATTGTTCAGCCAAGCCCGCTGACACAGTACCCTTTTGAACCATATCCTCGATCGCTTCCGTTACGCCAAGGCAACGCTCGAGCGGTGAATAGGACCGCTCCGGGGAGGGCGAGTACACTAGGAGAGATTGCTTCTCGCGAACTTGAAGGTCTGCCAACATGACCATGCACATTCGCGTCTGTCCATCGTCTTGCTTCTGACTGATTTCGACTACCCTAGTCGCAAAGGTTCTTGTGTCTCGAACTCGTCGGACCGAGCATTGCAACTTACGGTCAGTCAGCGCTGGGCCCAGATAATTACCCATTACAGAATAAAGGATGTATTCTGGGGACACTGTATGGCTTGCTGCTTTGATGGCAACGCCAATGGTGCAGCCTCCGTATGCAATGTTTATGGTGTTTCCCATCCGGCCGGGCTCAACGATGCTGACGAAGTAGTCTGTGCCTAGCTTCTCCACCGAGATCTGCTGTTGCAATGTCGCAGCCATATTTGTTGTGAATGAAGGGAATAATGCGTTCTTTCGTTTTGGTGTGGAAGGCGACGAGATCGAGGACAAGAAGTGACATAATATATTTTACACGGGCCGGTCTCTGTAGGTCGGCTTGTCAACCTCCCGAGGTCTTCTCCACTTACCTACGCGCTATTCCACGGCTGTGGCAGATGAGGAGGTCCGTCGGCTAAGTTACATAATTAAAGGACATGTGACAAATTTATCCTTGGGGGTAACGAGAATAATCATTTTGTATTAGCTTGTGGCAGTTGCATAATCTGCCCCAACTGTAGCCACATGGGGTATTAAAGGTTGTATCTCGCACCCAAGAGTTCATCTACATAGTATTGCACAGCATACAAGCCCCTTGCAGCCAGTCTTTATAATCATGGCAGTTCAATTCTCTATCTACACGTGCCAGCCAATTCCGACCGCCGCCAGCCCCCCTGATCCATCATCACAAGACTCGGGTCTCTGGTCCCCTCTCTCTTGCACACTGATCTATACTCCGACTACCGCAATTCTGGTAGATTGCCCAGCAAGCATTACTGCCACTACCGACCTCGTATCGTGGATTAAATCTACCTTACCCGCCGGCTGCATCTTGAAGCACTTTATCGCCACTCATGCCCATGGCGATCATTTCCTTGGGTTCCCAGTTATAAGGGACTTCTTCCCTACTGTCACTGCCATTGCAACTCAGAGCGTGGTTGATGGTGTGGAACATCAATACGCCCCTGCACTTTATGATGGACTCTGGAAAGTTCATTTTCCTACATCTGAGGGTGGCACCGGTTTGCCAGCAGAAAGAGCTGAGTTTACTACCCTCTCGCCATCTAATGAGATCGATCTTGACGGGCACTTGGTCAAACTGTATGATGTTCTGCACGGAGATACACACGCAAACTCATTTGTTTATTTACCCGAGCTAGGGTTGGTGGTTGCAGGTGATATCGTCTATCACGGAGACTGCCACCAGTGGCTTGGTGAAGCTACCACCCAAGAGAAACGGGCACAGTGGATTGAAGCTCTGTCGCAGATCGAAGCATTAAAGCCAGAGGTAATTGTACCTGGGCATACATTTGAGCCAATGATAGAGCCCAACGAAGCTCTTGCTGTGTCAATGTTGAAAAGCACCAAGGAATATATCCAGGTATTTGAGGAGGAGCTTGCGATGGCAGAAAGCAAGGATAAATTGTTTCAGAGGATGAGATCTCGAGAGTCTAGGTGGAATCTCTGGATTCTGAACGGGAGTTGTGAGGCTGGCATGGCAGCGAAGCAGACCTGATCATCATGATAGTCCAAGAACAATCGAGAATGAATAACGGTGTTATGTGTTGATCGCCCACAATATACAGCAGGGAATCCATACAATGCATAGTCACAGATGGCAAATGAATGACCGGTTGATCATATTTTGTACGAACTGCGGCTCTTACTCGTCTCATATCGTGGGCTCTCGGGTGCACACAGTTCCCAATTTTAATGGGAGATAGGATGCCTAAGGTGCCAACATGTCAGATCCAGCATGGATTACAAGTCATCTTCCGAAATATGAATACGTTTACACCGTCACGATACCTTGTGAGACCTTCGTTCGGCGTCAGGCTATGCCGCGTTCACTCTCGCCGGATTGCTCTCGTTCAGTATATGACATGTGATGCACCGTGATAAATAGATGTAGAGTGATGGCATGCTCCTCCCATAAGTTAACGATGACATTCGAAGAGAAGGTCCTCTTACCCCGATCTCGAAATCCATTAGCGCCCTGGATGACCTATCCTGGAAATGCTTACCAGGCGCAGCCCGGAAGAAGAGAAAAGCTCTCTTTTGAACATTGGATAAATTCTGGACAAGAGTCTCTTGGCCGGTGGGCGCTATGTTTTGGAGCGAGATTTAATTGTAATATAGAATATTGCAAGCTGTACTAAAGCTACTGCTTGCTAGCTATGTAGGACTTGAGAAAGTCATCCAAGTCCTCCTGAGGCAAGCCTAACTTCTTGTTCCACAGCCCCTTGGTGACAGAGTAGTTCGCCAAGCCCCCTTTCCCGTAGATGGCACCAGCAATCATAGCCAGTGTACCTAACAACTGCCCAACCTTCACCTGTGCGGCACCATCCTGCCACAGTCCCTCAACTGTGCCGCTCGATGATATCTGGAACTTCTCCCCCGTAGCTCTCTCAAGAGCTCTTACCACCTCGTTTTGCGTGACCGTGAAACTATTGATATACACGTAATTGTTCTTCGTAAGCTCCGGATTCTTGAGACACTTCGCAATAGCCATGCCGACTTGATCCAAGTTTGTGGCCTCATATGGGATATCGCCACCATCAAAGATCGTAGCGGTACGTTTAGCCACGTCAAATCCTCCAAAGCCAGGGATTTCCAACCCCCAGTCAAACATCGACCCAGAGATAATTGCCGTCCATGATATCTTATCCTGTTGTGTCTTGAGATACTCGATAACATCGATCTTATCTTTCAGGAATGGGATGTAGGTAGATGCGGTAGGGTCTGAGGTATCGATGCCGAACTCGGACGGAATGAACACCTTAACACCTGCTTCAATAGCAGCTTTGGCGATTGTTTTCTGGACAGTCAAGGCATCGCCAACAACGATACTAGAAACGGTGCTAATGACAGCATCCTGGCCCTTGAAGATGTCCAGCAAAGACGCTTCAGAATAATCCGACTTGACATGTTTTACGTCTGCGGGTAGGGTAGCTTTGGAAGATTCTCGAGTCAATCCCGTAACGGTGAAGTTCTCGTCCAAGAGGGCCTTAATGGTTGACTTGCCGACGTTTCCACCAGCTCCAAGGACAAGGACGTTGTGGATAGAGGAAGCCATAGCCGAAGTGAGAGGAGCAATGAAGAGAGCAAGGGTTAAGTGCTTATAGGATGTGGGGCTTTATGGGAGGAAGCAAATAAGTGTGAAGGTTGGTAGTAAGTATGAGATTGCCTGCTCTTGTACCTTTTATGCTATTGTATTGTAGAGCTGTTGTGTTGCCAATGACAAATAACAAGAGAAAGATGTTACAAACTCGGTCTTTCTATCAGACCGAGTAGCTATCCCATATTATTAATCAGATTTTGAGGCCTCAATAACATACAATCTTAATAATCTTTCCGGCGCTCATGTAAACACAGTAATGCAATTAATACCGTGATTAGTGATTCATGCCAGATGCAAATAATGGTTGTAGGACCCTGCTGCTACAGTACGCCACGTAGTCGCGCCATATTTTTCACTAACCACGTATGCTGGTAGTCACGCCACGCTAAGCAAGGTGCTTATCTATAAGCTAATGAATAATAATCTCTCTTGCCAGCATCTGACAACAGAGGGGGTCGCTACTCGGGTAGGGGGGCTAATCAGAATGACCGCGGCCATTGGATTCCCCACAAAAGCGTAAGCCTCAGTTTAGTGATTTATCATCTGCTCTCCGCGCCGAGGTAGATGATATATTAGTGCCGAATCCTTACTTGTAATCGGTTCCAAGACCTCGCATTCGAAATTTCAAGGGTTTTGGATCAGAAGAGGACTAATCAGAAGTGGATAATGTCTTGACTCAAGCTAGCATGTCCTTCGGCGTCACGTCATTTTCCCGACCGAACTGAGGAGGAAGGCGACGTTGACGTTCAAATTACGCACTGTGGCGTCTGTGGAACAGACGTGCATACGTTGAGTAATGGTTGGGGAAACACTCCTTACCGTGAGTTCCACTCGGCGTTCTCAATGGGCTTTCATATGCTAATGTAATTATCAGCGTGCTGCGTTGGCCATGAGATTGTTGGAAAAGCAGTCCGTGTTGGAAACAACGTTAAGGACATCAGAGTCGGCGATCGCGTCGGTATCGGAGCTCAAGAATACAGTTGCCTGGAACTTGATTGTCCTGAATGCTCCAGTGGAATGGTCAACTACTGTGCTCGCAAACGACTGATGACCTATGGCTCCAAATACCCCCAAGATAAAGGCATGTCTTACGGAGGTTACGCAGATTACAACCGGACGAATTCGAAATTTGTTATCAAGATCCCAGATACAGTTCCATCTGAGGCAGCCGCACCTATGCTATGTGCAGGGGTGACCATGTTTGCGCCCCTGAAGAGACACGGGTGCGGTCCTGGGAAGGCTGTCGGGATAGTTGGTGTTGGTGGTCTCGGACACT
Organism: Fusarium fracticaudum; assembly: GCA_003353625.1. Taxonomy (NCBI): domain Eukaryota; kingdom Fungi; phylum Ascomycota; class Sordariomycetes; order Hypocreales; family Nectriaceae; genus Fusarium; species Fusarium fracticaudum. Next base: position 643,407 of record PDNT01000011.1, on the reverse strand, counting down.
TTGGCATATTATTTGCAAAAGCACTCGGCGCTGATAAAGTGGTTGGCATATCGCGGAGGTCTGATAAACGCCAAGACGCTTTCGAATTGGGAGCCGACCAATACATTGCTACCAGTGACGATGAAGACTGGGTCAAGAAAAATTCTCGGTCTCTCGACATCATCATCAGCACCGTTTCCAGTGCCCGAATGCCACTGAACGGATACATGTCTCTCCTCAAGGTAGGCGGTAGGCTCGTTCAGGTAGGGCTTCCAGATGGTGGCAGTTTGCCTCCAGTCACCGCATGGAGCATTTCCAGTGACGTTGGAATCTTTGGGAGTTTCATTGGATCTCCTGACGACATCAGGGACATGTTTGATGTGGCTGCTAGGAAGCAAGTGAGGCCGTGGATTGAGACGCGACCCCTGGCTGAAGCTAACCAGGCAATCGTCGATTTTAGAAAGGGGAAGCCTAGGTATCGCTATGTTTTAGTGAACGAGAAGCATCATAAGTAAGGGTGTGTGTTTAGAGTTATGACTAGCAAGGGGGAATAACCGACAGACTCCTGCATCTACTGCAATCATCAGATGCCTACAATTTGTCTGATATATTAGTGTTTATGTGAAAGAGACTTATTTGGCTTTGTCTATCTTTCTTATCAGGATAACCTAGCAGCATGATTATTTCGGAAAGCAAAGAAACCAGAGTGAGCCGAACTCCAACCGCGGCTAACAGTAATTCCGGCTCGATGTTTAATAATCGCAATCCTTCCTGGTATGGCGGAGTGGTGTGTACCAATGAGAACAAGTAGTCAATGCCGTATTCTTGCCCTAAATGTTCCAAGAATCCTCTAGATACCTCGGCTATCAGCGACATTAGCTGTTCAATCCGCTATAAAGAGATGGGGAGGATGTAGTTACGGCATGCTCTCTCCCTATTAAACCTTTTGGACTGCCTAACATCTTTCACAATGAGCACGACTGAGAAAGACTTGACCGACCGTCCCTGGCAGATCCGGGTCGCTGCGAAGAGGGAACAATGACAGGCCCGCATTCCAGCTGAGTGGCGCCTCTCGGACGAGTTCAAGAGGTCTATCGGAGCAAGTCCAACCAAAGCCACGAATCTAATCGAGCTTGATGCCATTTCGAAGAGTGGTATCCTTTCTCCCCCCGAGCTAGATATCACAGAGATTGTTTCCGCCTCTCACCTACTAAACGAACTACGAAGCGGTGAGGTATCGGCTGAAGAGGCAGCTATTGCCTTCTCTAAGAGGGCTGCAGTTGCAGACCAATTGGTAAGTTATCACCTATGCATCACACACGACTCTGGCTCTCTATTCAACGTTTCGAGATCGACTAAGTCTTGATTTAGACGTCATGCTTGACGGAGACCTTCTTCGATAAAGCTCTCGAGAGAGCAAGATTTCTAGATGATTACTTGAAACGCGAAAAGAGGCCTATCGGTCCTTTTCATGGCCTGCCGATCAGTCTCAAAGATTGCTTTTGCGTCAAGGGTTATGACACCACCATTGGCTTTGTGTCCTACCTAGATCGTCCGCCAGCTACGAAAAGTTCGGCGTTGGTGGACTTACTTCTGGACCTCGGGGCTGTGCTGTACTGTAAAACGAATGTCCCTCAGACTATGATGGTTAGTGAAGAACCCCAAGCTCATGAAAGATTAGCCCGGTATCTTCGGGCGGTGACGTGACTGAAACTAATTTCTGAGCAGGTTGGCGACTCGGAAAATAATATCTTCGGAAGAACTCTGAACCCTCACAACACCAGCTTCGCTGCCGGAGGATCTAGCGGAGGCGAAGGCGCGCTTATAGCACTCCGGGGGTCTATTCTCGGTGTTGGCACTGACGTCGCGGGCTCCATCCGTATTCCCTCGTCGTACTGCGGCCTCTACGGCTTCAGGCCGACTGCCGACCGAATTCCTTTCGGCGGTCAGGTCAATCCGATCCTCGACGGCATTCCAATAATTACTCCGATAGCGGGACCGATGGCCTCCTCCTTCTCCGACCTGGAGCTGTTCTTCAAGACCATTCTCGACGCCGACCCCGCTCAGTACGACAGCACTGCGCTGGCCGTTCCGTGGATCTCTCCCGGAGATATTTCTCGGCGCCCTCTCCAGATCGGGTTATTGCCCGAAGAACCGAACAGACCTCTACACACCCCCGTGAGACGTTGTTTGGCCGAAGCAGCAGCTGCTCTCAGAAAGGCTGGGCACAAAATCGTTGAGCTGCCATTTTCTGAAGACACAAGCGCAAATAAGGCAAACACCCTTGGTTACCAATTCTTCTCACTAGACCCACTGGATACATGCATGCGGACGATCAAAGAGTCTGGGGAGCCGTTCATTAAAGCTGTCCAGCTTGCTGCACCACCCGGCAAGAAGCATGTATACAGCATTGACGAGCTAGCAGGCTTAAATGTGCAGCGAAGGGATTTTTCTGAGGCTTGGCGCCAGGTATGGGTAAATAACAAATTGGATATTGTTTTGGCTCCAACATCTATGCACACAGCTGTGCCTCACGACTCTCCTGGAAAGCCTCTTTACACCCTTATATGGAACGTTCTAGATGTAAGTGACTCTGAATCTTTGGAAAAGCTGCCGAAGGGACTCTAACATAAGAGCATTAGTATCCTGCTTGCGTTTTGCCTTATGGCAAGTCATCCAAAGAGCTTGATCCGGAAATGGTCACATTCAAGCATCATAACGGTCCAGATTGTAAGTAATACAGCCGTCTCAGCTCTGCCTATTCAACCAAGGCTAATATTTCTAGATGTTCCCGAGATATACAATGGCGTACCTCGCGCTCTCCAAGTAGTTGCTCCCCGCTTTTGTGATGAGAAATGTTTAGCAGCAGCGCGGATTATTGTTGGAATACTTAATAAGAGACTATAGAGGACATATGTAACAAGATAACCCGAAATAGCAGAATGGAAATATCTTTTTATTAAAATACTATTTGCCCAATGCCTACCTATTCGTCGTCTTGAGACACTTGTGAAACTGTACAGGATATCTATGCATTAAGATAGAGGTTTATACTGAGAAGATAAACGAGAATACATGCAGTGGACAATTATCTCTCCAAGCTCTCCAGAAGCGTCGTCTTTTTCCTATCGTATTAAACTTTTCAGGCTTTAGATGAAATACAGTGGGGTCGTAGACGATCTCCTCTTCTCTCAACACTATTTTTGTCACTGGGGTATATTCTAGTATACGTGCGTTGCAATTGAATTCATTCCTTATCGAGCTATATAATCTAGCCTGCAGCATTAATTCTGATCTTATAGCACCGGCAAACTGATTGAGAAAAGGTTAGAGCTTGGAATGATGCTTGCCAGTCTTGGTAAGCATCTCTACGCCTTCGGCATCCCTTTTCGCCCACTCCCGCAGGATCTTGCGCACGATTTTCCCGCTCGGTAGCTTCGGCACCTCCTCAACAAAAACAACACCACCCGAAAGTCGCTTATGCTTTGCTACTCGGTCAGCTACCCAGCTCTGGATGCTCTCTGGTGTTGATCTTCCTCCAGATGTTGGTTGAGGCACGACGTACGCTCTTGGCCACTCGGTACCGTCGGATCTAAAAGGATGCAGGTATTAGCATCTACAAACTCTCAATAATGGTCGAGAACCACTAACATCTTCACTCCAACAACAGCCGCCTCAGCAACATGTTCGTTGCCTAGCAGCACAGCCTCCAGCTCGGCAGGTGAGACTTGTAAGCCGTTTACTTTGATCAGCTCCTAAATTTGCGGGTGCGTCAGTATCATCTTGTGGAACTCGGGAGACCAGATCAGTGTAGAATCTGACAGGCGAGCATACCTTTTTTCGATCAACGATCCAGAACTGTCCCCTATCGTTACAGAGGGCAACATCGCCTGTCTTGAGCCATCCTTGAGCATCCAAGGTCTCCTTAGTGGCCATTTCATTTCGCCAATAACCCATGCATATGTTAGGTCCGCGAAGGTGAAGCTCGCCGGACTCACCAATACCGAGCTCCTTGCCTTCATCGTCCAAAAGTTTGCCCTCCATATTTGGGTGAAGCCAGCCCACAGAGCCTCCCTCGTCACCTAGTCCTCCCGACAGCATCAGTCCAGTACATGTAAGCTCCGTCATGCCGAGCCCTTGCATGACACGTACTCCGAACTTCTCCTGGCACTCTCTCTGCAGCTGGGGGGACAACGGCGCAGCCCCGCATAAGATTTCTTCAACACTCGGCAGGTCGTATCGGGATGGCTCTCGTCGCTTGCAGAACATAGTCATGACAGTAGGAACTATCTGGAGCTGCGTGATTCTGAAATCCGATATCGCCGAAAGAAGTTTCTCAAAATGAAAGGCTGGCATCATGTACGTTTGCACCTTCAACTTGGCCGTCAAAAGAATGGTATAGAACTGTCCGAGAGAGTGATTGAGCGGCAAAAACCCCACCCAACGCTCCGCAGGGCGATCTTTGAGGTCGAGACGCGGGGCTTTGGCGTATTTGGCATAAATGGCCTGTTCCAGATTGGCAACTAAATTGGCGTGCGAGATGCATACTCCTTTGGGCAAGCCAGTTGTCCCCGAGCTATAGTTGACTGTAGCTATGGTTCTTCTCGCTTCTCGTGGCGAAAGCTTCGGCCGTCTCCAAGCATCACTGTCCGCAGGAGAAGCAAGTAAATCTTTCCAGTCTCGTAGGCCTAGGGTTGCTGGGCCTGTCTCGTCCGAAAACAGAAAATGGATTCTTTGCGGAATCCAGCTTTCGCCGCAGCCTCGAGCACACTGCCAGCCCTGTCAGGATGGACTAAGATGGCTTTGGGTGAGATGTCGGCTAGCTGATAGGTAAGTTCTAAGGCGCACCAAGCATGTTAATAGCTTCAAGCACAATTACTCCACCACGAGTTCAAGAAAGGACATATAACTCACCAGGAACTGTATATGCGGGACTTGCGCCACTGAAGATGCAACCTATGCCGATAACGCCAAGGTATACAGCGGGGACATAGACATGATTCGTCGTGCAGACGAACACGGCGTCACCCTTTTGAAAGCCGATCTTTTCCAATCCGCAGCCTAGTCTTTTTACATACTGGAATAAATCCTGCATTGACACACTTTTCAAGGGGTCGTTACAGTCGGTCCATTTAGGCATGTCTGAGAGTGTAGTCTCTTTTGGGAAGAGATGGTCGAGAATGTTGCATTGTGGGAGACTAAGATCCGGGTAAGGAGATGTAAATACCATGTTTGCGTTGCTGACAATTTTGCCAACTTGTTGCAGCTACAGTATATGGTTGTGTATCTGAAGATGGAAAAAAGAGGTAAGTAATCCAAGGGAGAGCCAGTTAACAGAAATAGTTATGACTACCTGTACTCGAAATGGGCGAGATTATATATGCGTAGCCCAGGCTGTAGAAGGACGCAAAGGTCTCTACTCGACTGTGGCTAGGTAATGAAGGACTGGTCAATGACCATGGAGATCTGTCTTGACTCAACAATTACCGAGGTGACCCATCAGACTGGAGTCGGGAACTTCGGCACTGACGATTATTATTAATCCAGACGCCTTCATGGCGGGGTTTCCGACCAGGTTCCGAGATAAAGTCCAACGGCAAATTTGTACAACTAGCCTATACTCGATTATAATTATCCTCGATCTTTTATCTACCTCATAAAAGGTTCTTGCTGCTCTGTAACTAATGTCTTTCGATAATTTACAGTTAACCTTATAGTCATTAATAGTGCTGTGCGTGTCACGATACAACATGTCCATCCCGGAGTCTAAGTATATAAGCCCCGTCTGGAAAGATGGTATCTTCAGTAAGTACTTCTCCAACATAACCATCGAATGGGTGCATCATGTAGGCGCCTCAGGAGTCAATATGTGAGAGTCTGTTGATACTGATACTTTGTTTCCCAGACGGCAAGGTCGCGTTCGTGATAGGGGGCGCAGGCAATATTTGCAGCATACAGACTCGGGCCCTGGTACACCTTGGAGCCGATGCTTGCATCGTAGGCCGCAATGTTGAGAAAACAAAGACTATGGCAAGAGAGATTGCATCTGTACGAGAGGGAGCCCGTGTTATTGGTATCGGAGCATGCGATGTTCGTTCCCCGGAGAGCCTTCAAGAGGCCGTGGATCTTTGCGTCAAAGAACTGGGAGGAATTGACTTTCTCATGTGAGTTCCGTCAACTATACCCTCGTTTTCTTCCTAGTCAGAATAGGTGGAATGACGCTTGTGACTAACCGGCTATTCTTGCAATTTAGTGCTGGAGCCGCAGGCAATTTCGCTGCCTCTATCGGCGATTTGAGTCCCAACGCTTTCAAAGCAGTCATGGATATTGACGTCTTGGGAACGTTCAATACGATCAAATTGGCCCTTCCGCACCTGCTACGCAGTTCTTCACCACGCATTATCTGTGTCTCAGCGACCTTTCATTACACCGGCACGCCCCTACAGGCGCATGTCTCAGCCGCCAAGGCCTCAGTCGATTCTCTGATGGCATCGATCGCACTCGAGTATGGGCCCAGAGGTGTGACAAGAAACGTCATCGCCCCTGGTCCAACTGCCGAGACTGAGGGATTGGCGCGTCTGGCAGGCTTAGACTCGGAATCAGGCAATGCCGTGGCGTCCCAAATACCTCTAGGTCGGATGGGGACTTCTCGAGATATCGCAGACGCTACCGTTTTCTTGATCAGTGATGCTGGCTCTTATGTTAACGGGCAAATTTTAGTTGTCGATGGCGGCTCCTGGAGACGGCAAAGTTCTATCCCGGTTGGCGTCACTGAAGGGATGAAGTATCCAGCTTTCTTGGTGGATGGTCAACTCTCCCCTCGGATTAAGGACACCAGAAATAATCGGGAGAAGCTGTAACCGCCAGTGAAGTCGCACTTCCTCTTTTCAGCACTCTCTCGGATGAACAGATTTATTTATCTAGTGCAGCTGTAAATACTCAACTCTCATTCATCATAGCCTGCCTTGAAACACTAAGGGCCTATATGTGAAGACGCAATACTGGAATATATCATATGGTTCAAAAACAATTAAGCCTTTTCTTCATTTATTAGCTAATGTGCTATCATCAAGTATTCAAGCCTGTTCCAAGGCTCCATGTATGCCCAATCACAAGTTAGGTCTTACGTGTGACGGTCTGGTATGATATACCCGGCATTTCACGACGTGACCGATGAGTATGAGACTTGGGAAGTAACTCAAAATGGATTAAACGGGGAGGTCGATTGCTTTATTAACCTCTTTACGTTCGTGGCCGTGGGAAGCGTATGAGCCTCTTGACACATGGCTGTCGATCGAATGTCGACATCATCGAAGAGCTATCCCGATCAAAAGAACGACAATACATGAATAGAGTAGGTGTACCATCACCCCTGGAGCTCAATTGCCTTTTGATCCTCCGGGGGAAGTAGTCTATATTTGCCCCTGGAAAGATATAGGTGAGTAATTAATTGCAGGGTAGTCGAAGCAAACTAGGTAAAGTATCTCGGTCTTAGAAAGTGTACCTCGGTTCTCAACCTTCATGGTAGCTGTATGAAAAGCCGAGATAGAACAGGTATTAGCACGCCGTATGTGACGGAATCGCAAAGCCGTATGAATGATTCGCCTTGGAACCGTGTTATGGCGCCACGGGATGAGGTACATGACGCTCACAAGCCCGAAGAAATCCTTTGTATCAAACTGAGATTTCTTGATCACTAATATAGACCAACCCTCACGGGGTGATGGGAAAGTCCGACGGGACTTCCAAGATCAGAGTTGGCCCGCTGCCCGGCCAAGAAACACTAGGAAACCCGACGGCAAAATTTCCTACCGAAGGTCCTACACTGTAGAGCCGGGCGAACTATGATAGCGATGTTAATCTTGATGCGAATGTTTATTAATCTTGACCAGGGGCCGCTCGGCACAGTAATAGCGCAATGCCGAGTCCAGGGAGCTGGGCATTCAAAAAGGGGTAAACGGCACCGGTCTGGGTCTGATTGAGAGTACACCAATTGGTAGACCCAAAATCTCCTCATTTGTTACCAAATATGTATTTTCTGAATCTCTTTCTCGTAGGCAGTCTCTGGTTTGCGTCATGTCTCGGTGCTATCTTAAAAAACGCACACCCGATACCACCTCGGCAGGATCCCTTTTACACAGCGCCCAAAAGCTGGGAGCACACGGCGCCTGGGACAATTCTACGGAGTCGTCCGGCTCCGGGAAACTTAACGGCTATCCTAGGAAATAGCTCGGCAGCCTATAACTTCCTCTATCGCACAACAGACTCTCAGTATAAGCCATCGTGGGCTGTCACCACCCTGCTTGTGCCATCCTCAAAAAAGAGCCATGGCCATACAACATCCAAGAGTTTGATCTCGTATCAAATTCCTTACGATTCAGCCAACCTGGACACGAGCCCAAGCTATGGCATGTATTCTTCAGCCGCACAGAGCCTTCTAACAGGCATTCCTTCCGACAATGTTTTCATCAGCCAGCTGCTTAGCCAAGGTTGGTATGTCAATGTACCAGATTACGAAGGCCCACTCGCCTCATTCGGCGCCGGTGTGATGTCCGGCCACGCGATTATTGACTCGGTTCGAGCCGTCTTGTCAGCAAAGTGGCTCATCGGACGCGAGCCTTTCAAGTATGCCTTATGGGGATACTCTGGTGGTGCATTCGCTAGCGGCTGGGCGGCTGAGCTCGCTGTTCAGTACGCGCCTGACCTCAACTTCACTGGCGTCGTCATGGGCGGCCTTCCAACGAACTTGACCGGCCTCTTTGATGCAGTCAGCGGTGCCTCGGGCGCTGGACTCCTTCCTTCCGCCCTGCTTGGACTTACATCCCAATTCCCGGACGCCAGAGAGGCACTCGATAGCTTGCTCAACTCACATGGACCATTCAACCGCACGGGTTTCTTTGCAGCTCTCAACCTAACCTTTGCCGAGGCATTGGCCACGTTTTCAGGCCAGAATATCTTAGACTACTTCGTGAGCGGACAGTCGCCCCTGAACAACCCCATTCTGCTCAAGGCCAGCCAAACAAATACTCATCTAGGTTTCCATAGGGTGCCTGCGATGCCTGTGTTCGCGTACCAAGCGATTGAGGATGAAGTTGCTCACATTAAGTACCCCGATATCCTGTATGATTGTCACTGCAGCATAGGAGCAAATATCCTATACGAGCGCAATGCAGTGGGTGGCCACTTTGCTGAGATCGATAACGGGGCGCCCAGGGCGTTGAGCTGGCTGGCTAGTGTCAGAGATGGCACTTATGACTTAACCTCTGGCTGTTTAATTAAGAACGTAACAGTTGACGTCAGTTCAACAATGAACTGATTTTAAAATAGTTACTAAGTATAATATGTAATAAGTAAGATAGATTAAAATAATTGTCAATTTTCTTTAAAATCAATGATGCGAATACCTATCTATATGTCTCTTGGTAGCACTGAGTAACTCAAGATGAAACGAGAACTGTGTTCGGAAGTCTTGAATGATGTCATGGGGCCAGTCCAATCTTTTGGCTTCCTTTGCATGCTGGGTGCTGTTGGCTCCAGTAGTTCGATACTTATCAAGCTTCGCGAAAAGCTGATTCTAAAGACACATTAAGTCATCTCGAACTTTCTGGAGGATCTCTCGATGCTTGTTATCAGGTTCCGATCCCGATGAAAGGTTGTCAACATCTAAGATCATATTATGAAAAGCTTTTTAGGCTTCCAGTCAAGTGAGTTTGGTGAATGCGATGAAGAACAACATTGGCTTACGCCTTTGATATTTCATCATACCCGGCTAGCGGCATTTACGAATCGCTTGCGGGCTTGATGAAAAAGCTCCAAAATTTAACTAAATCGCCTACACCGATCGCGAGACTCATTCTATCGCTGAAGATGAGGGTCGCGATTTGAACACCTGAGTGTTTCAATGGAAAGCTATAACTACTGCTTGTTTTAATCAATGTCAAAAATGTAAACGCGTATGTTTTAGGCAGCAATGCGGCGTCCTTGAGACTGAAATTTGACTTATATCTGAAGTCCATGGTTGCTAGACTAAGAAGTTTTGTTTAATTAATTCCTCGAAAAGAATCTTTACTATGTTTTTTGCGACCGGCATAGATCTTCTAGTAAGAATAAAAGACAGCATTGTAGGTCTATAGATTTAGTAATTATCACGGCAATGTTGAGAGATCAAAGTCAAGTGTCGAGAGAACAGACGTTAGGGTTATCTAGTGGGATATACAGGGTATTCGCTGCACTGTACGCGACAACATCTGTAATTTTTCTCGCACGCAAACTGACGGGAACAGAAATTGGAAATAAGATTTGAACGATTTTATATAAAATAAAAACCTGTACTAGGTTTACTTACCATGTAGTTTCTGCTGTAAATCCGTTCCCGGAAATTTCACTTCCGCGTTAGAAAGGAGTCCGTGATGAGTGACAAACGAGATTTTTCAATGTGATAGGTTGAAAGGCTAAGGGTGCTTCATACCCCAAGTAATGAGGGTAAAAAATATAAACAAACACGTCTGGGAAGTATACTCAGCGTCCCGACCGTATAACTTGACAGCGTTGTGTTGGCCGTATCCTATCATTTCATCGGATGCTTTGGGCCCAACACCAAAGATCTAAAAACCCCTTTCTAGTTGCATTTTTCACTCGGCGCGACTCTCGCCCCTCTCCATTGACAAAGCCTAGACGTCTAAACAAGTGACAAGACTCTATATTTAGGTACACCGCCATGAGTTCGACCTATCCGATTGCAGACCGCGTTTTGTCGTCCTTCTCATTGCGCCCGTCGCATTCCAAAGAGAGAAGTAATGATCATGGAAGCATGGAGTCCCTTGTTGTGAATCTTGCAGTCAAATTGCCGGTGAGCCAACAGCACCAATCACTATCCAAGTCCTGCCTAATCGGGTGAGCTAGACATGAAACGGCGGCCCGAGCCTCGATAATTGTCACCATATTCTGTTAGATCTGTATTACTCGCAGCGCAGAAGTTCTAGTGATGCCAGGGGTCGGTTGACTAACAGCCAAAGAACTTTCAGCTCGGTGGAGCAGCTTCTTGATTCAGTCACCAGTGAAGGCCGCTGATGTCAGCGCTTGCAACAGCCTAAATGTATTAATATTGCAGGGAGTCGGCCCAAGCTGACAGTCTGCCGTAAGTTATTGGTTCGCAACTTGGTCCTTTTGCGAAAATATGTATTATCGTATTATATAAATATCTGGTGCTGTCGCCAAGAGATATCAGAATATTCACCTCAGCCCATCCAACCTCATCACCAACACCATGAAGATCACCGTTTTTCTCACCTCTGTCCTCATTGGCGCCATCACCGCCGCTGACACACTCTACCTGGTAAACTCCTGGAAAGGCAACGAGATCTCCAGCGGAATGGCGTACTACGCCGACGGACACGACGCAACCGGCGGAACCGGAGGCTCTCGTCCTGATGACTATGTCGACGTCACCCATGGAAGCCACATTATCTGGGAAGGCCAAGCCGTAAAGGGTAAGCCTGGATAAAGCGTGGAGAAAGCAGACACTAACTGGAAATTAGGCACTTTTGGCACCGGCGTGTCCTTCACATCAAATATCTTTGCGGATGCGGCTACCAAGCATGACAATGCATGGGCTGTCACTGGCACCAACGGGTACCATACGTATAACTGCTGGAAGCGTACTGGAGCTGTTGGAAAGCCAGTGGTTCTGTACACTGTTGATGGCTGGACTGTTGAGACTGTCTACTATTGCCGACCCTTTAATTAGGGTGTGGTGGCTCGAATGGATCTTTAGCGACCCTATAAGTCTTTTCACACTTACTGGCTGGTGGCTCGGGCACTTCACATTCAAACGGTACTCTCTTGGTGACAAAACTCTGAATTGACAATTATTTCTATCATCTACTACTAGTTACTGTTATTAATTCTTCGAATTGCCTTTCGTCGCTCGCTTTTATAACCTCATCGCCATGAAACGAAGATGATGGCCAAGAACAAGAAGCAAAGGTCTGTGAAGATTGTCTTACCCGCCGATAAGATCGCCAGTAAGGTTTCACTACAAACCATCTGTATGCTGGAACGAGAAGGAAACCCTGCCCAACGCCTGCATCAACTCCTTCTGTGCTTCAGCCGGCCATGACGATGCTCTCCAAGCAACAAAACCATCCGGCCGAACCAACGAAGAACCGGTATCGTCCACCCCATACAACCTGTTGAAATCGCCCTTATTCTTCTCGGTAACGTCACCTCCAACGTGTACAAACGTAATCTTTACGTTTATCGCCTTAGATGCTTCTGCCACGACCAGGCTCCAGTTCTCCTCCTTTGATATAACGGCCCAAGAGGTACCGAAGCAGTCCAGAGTTGAGATATGATCACCTTCAAGTGTAACGTGAGGCGCTCTGGTACCTGGTTGTCCATTCCACTCATCCGGCGTCTTGACAGGTACAGATCCATCTGGACCTCCGACAATGGCCTTGGAGTTATAAAAATACCCCAGTTCCATTGCCATATCATCCATTATCTCAACGTTCTTGCCAGGCCATTCCTTGTCGACGACGTAGCGCTTGTAGTCCTCCCTTGCAAAGATCTGGTCATGCCGGACATCTGCGACGGGTCTTCTCTCAACGTCATAGGTATCAAGAAGTTCCGACGACGATTCGCCACGGAGCACTGATGCGAGCTTCCATGCAATATTATGTGCATCAGCTATACCTGTGTTTGCTCCGTAACCACCACGGTTCGGAGGTAGGGCATGAGCTGCATCGCCAGCGAGGAAGACACGACCAGAGGAGTACTTATCCGCGATGAGACCACCAATGTCCCATTTTCCAGTGGTGATGAGTTCAATGTCTTCATCGCGGAGATCCTGTACCCCAGAAGCCTTGCGGATCATATCGCGCTGGGCTGCGTCATCTAGAACAACTTCAGGGTCGTCGACCTCTTGGTTCCAAGCTACCATCCATCGCCCGCCGCCATAAGTGGTCATGAAAGCCTCGAAGCCATCTTCGCGGCCCTCAATCTGGAATTGACTGTAGCCGTGGTCGAGAAAATGTTGAAGAGGCTCGCACCTAAACATGATGCTCTGGACCTTGCGAAGAAGGCCAACGCCATGACGTTGGATACCGAGACTTTCTCGAATCCGGCTGCGGTTTCCATCGCATGCGACCATGTACCTAGCTTTGATATGGATTTCCTTGCCATCGCTTCCAGTGGCATCGACTTGGACACCTTCATCATTCTGACTCCATCCCGTAACAGTGAAGCCAAGTCTGAGATCAGCCCCAAGCTCTGTCGCCCGATCTCTCAAGACGGGTTCGATGACGTCTTGAGCGATAGCAACACCTTCAGTAGGAGAATAGTCTGCAAACGAGACAGGAGGTCCACCTTTAGGCTTTTGTGTCCAGCCTTGCTCTTTAGTCCACTTTCCAGCAAGACTCTCAACAACGATGCGACGGGGAGGACCGCCAGACCATTGGATGCCTTTGAGTTTTGACTCAACGCCAACGGTGCGGAAAAGTTCAATTGTTCGGGCAGTGTAGCCAATTGCGCGAGGATGGAGAGAACTACCGGGGTGGCGCTCTATGAGGATGGTGGGGACGTTGAGATGGGAGAGGAAGAGGGCTGTCGAAAGGCCTACGAGGCTCCCTCCAACGATCACGACGGATGTTTCTTCGATAGTTGCCATGTTGTCTGTAGAAAGATAAGTTGATGGATGAAATGAGTGATAATTCGATGGGGAAATCGGATTATATATAGCTCTGACCGAAAATTCTGATCAAGGCCCGAAAAGGGACGCTCCGGGTCCGACGATGAGATCGGGCTCATGACGGGACGGCACAGTTGGTTCGGGACCGGCGCCCCACTCTTCGGGATTTAGAGAATCCGGCCTCGGGTGACCCGGATTTTCACCAGAAACGCTTCAAGAATGAATGGTCCATTTCTTTTCTTAGTAGTGACTCTATACTCAAACTTGATCATGCGCCTCGATGGAGTCTTGTGATTGATCATGAGCATTATCTGAATGCAGGGAGCCTTTTGGTGGTGAACCTTGCCGTCGAGATAAAGGCTTCGAATCCATGGAAAAATATCTCATGCTTGAGAGGCCGAAGATGTAGCTACAAGAAATAGTCTCACACAGGCCAAAGCCGTCGTGTACATGATCTCATTTGCGATAACGGCCTTGAAGAAGATGTCGATGCTCTTCGGACTGTCCTGCATCACTCAAGCAAGATGTCTACCCAGACCGATTCTAAGCCACAACCTACTTGTGATGAATACACCAATAGCGTGGAACTCAAAGAATTGTCAGGCAGGTGGACTGCGGGGAGGTGAGTACCACTTACAACTACAAAGTATGCAGGCCAATCATCCCAAGATAGCGTCTTCTTTGCCAAGCTCGATGAAACGAACCCATAAGGCAAGATGATCATCATCGGGACGAAAGATGAGATATGCGTCGCATAAGCCTCATTCTGTCGACTCTCTTTGAGAAAAGGCGAATCGTAGGTGACATTACTTCCAATGGCAGCCGTGAATAAACCGTTTTATAAAGGACTAAAGTTTAGCGTGAAGACACTGGGAAGACTAGCATGAGCCGGTTGAAAGCTAGGGCAGGGCAGCCTGCATGACTCGGCCGTGAGGTCAATGTCGGCATACTGTTTGCGGAAAGACCCTGGATTCTCGGCATCTCTGTTAGAGTCAGGTTCCGTCGAAGCCAGGCTAAGAATTGTCATACATATAATAGGAGACTCATCCTATTGATTCTTGAGCAAGTGATATTAAGTCTACGTTGCGCCACCAACCCATCACCTGTGCGGTTGCATTTTCAATTACATATCTTCGCTTTTTACCATGTCTCCAACTATCTTGGCTGTACCGGGTGCTTGGCACACCGTGGAGTCATTCGAGCCCATAAAGAAGATCTTCACACAAAAGGGATACCAATTCGTCAGCCAAAACGCACCGGGGTTACATGATGCAAACGGCACTTGTCAAGATGACGCTGAATCATTAAGGAGAAAACTCTTGCTCCCGCTTGTGGAGGATGGCAAGGATATCGTCGTATTGATGCATTCTTATGGCGGAATGTATGGTTCACAGGCTGTTAGAGGCTTAAGCAAGACAGAGCGGGAACAAGCGGGTAAGAAAGGTGGTGTGATCGCTCTGATCTACGTCTCAGCTGTGACGCCCGTTGAAGGGAAAACAACATTGGACATGATGGGCACGGATGCAAAGAATCTTCCAGCCTTTGTTGAGTACGATGTACGCGATTCGACATCCCCACGTCTATGTTGCCGTGCAAGCCTATAGACTAACAAACTCTAATTATCACAGGAGACAACGGGCTGGGTCAAGTTCGCAGGAGCTAAAGATACCATGTATCACGACATTTCAGACACGGAAGCAGAGTATTACATCTCATTGCTGAGAGACCAAGCGTTGAATAGTATGAACACGCCGGTTTCTTATTCTCCCCTTACAGATGAGAGTTACAAGGGAAAGGCAGGCTATGTTATCTGCGGGGCTGATCGTGTTGTGCCCCCTGCTGGACAGGAGATGTATGCGGCTATAGGGAATATCGACAGGAAAGTCACAGTTGAGAAGGCGAGCCACGCATTTTTTGCTACTGCGGCTGAGGAGACCGTTGATGCTGTTCTTCAGCTAATAACCCTGTCTTTTGAGGTTGAAGGTTGTTAGAGTCTGAGCTTAATTATGCATTTTTAGAACTAAGAACCTTGCCATTAATATATAAATCAAATGCTCGCGAAACGAGGTGTCAAGTGCGCGACATGAATAATAACATCCTTGTCTGCGCCTTTGACGTCACGTCTCTTCAAGTCGTGATCATTTGACTTGCCGTGATAAGATAAGATATCGGTAAACTCAACTTGGGTAGCCGAACGCATAGCCGAAAACAAGCAGATGATGGAAAATGGATCTCATAAACAAAATACTGACATTTCTACCAACTTTATGGTCAAATCCCCTCAATTCTTGCCATTCTCACATACCATATGGTCCAAACTGCAGATGACATTAACCGAAGGGGAAATATGCCATATGACCACACGAGGATCACTTCTCCATCCATCGTGGAACCTCAACTCTTAGAAAACAGGCTCCTGCTGCCGAAACCACTTCTTCTCAGCCACGTTTACCTATCTCATGAGCCTTATCGGACCAATCAATGAGAAACTTCTCGAGCTTAGTCGGACTAGGCATCAATACACTATCCTTCCTCTCCCCATTCTCGTAAGCAATAAAAAACGGGACACCTTGAATATCAAGCTTTTCGGATAGTTCGAGTGAGTCGTCTATGTCGAATCTAGCGAGGACGAAGTATTCCGGGTTGTATGGAATTTGGTTGGAGAGTCTCTTGTAGATAGGGCTCAAAACTTTGCTGGGACCAGCCCATGAAGCCTCCGCGCTGATGATGACGACTTTGTACTTCTTGAGGAGTTTGTCGTAGTCATCTTGGCTTTTGATCTCGGTGAGAGGCATTGTGGAGTTTGGTTTGGTGAGGATTCAGTAGTAATAGAGACGGATAGTGGGGAGATCGGATGAGGGTGCCGGGGAAGAGAGACTTACAGTTTATAACTGGGTTAGCAACTAATGGAATATCTGACGCGATACGAGAGACCTGGAGAGGAGATATTTCATTACCCAATTGGATGTCAAGCCACTGCATCCTCGAGACCATCGCGCCCTGCATTGGAATGCTGCCATGCATGTTAGCCAATGAGCATGACAGCACCGGGTGGCTGGTTCGGTAGTTGAACTATAAATGGCACTATTGGCGTGGAGGCTATAAAGTGGCATGTCGTTGGGGATCTAGAACCATGAGTTCCCCAAATTCCATTCTCGGGTTGCTCCAATGTTGTGTAATCCAATCAAGTCCGCAATTCAACTGGTGAAGGTAAGGGCCATAGCAAGTGTATGCTCCCATTTTGTTCTAAGGAACTACTAGATCTATTCCACTTCATTGCTTCTCTAGTCCGCTCCAGAAATCTCCAATGTGGTTCGCGACATCCAAAGCCTGATCCCTCACAACACTATGCGCAGCCTTTGGAACAACAAACACATTCTCGAATCCAAGATCATTCAGCTGCTCCTTGTTACACAAGGTATCCAGCTCTCCAAGGACAGCGAGTGATGGAATTCCCGTCTTGGCCGCCTTATCAAACTGAGCATGAGAGTCCATCACAGCTCCGTCTCTGAATATCGCAACAACAGAAGCTGTATGTCCCGGGTGTTCACGCATCTGCCACTCACGGACTGCCTCAGCGACGACTTCACCTTTGGCGACCCTTTGCTTCCAGTCCTCTGGTACAACAAGGTCTCCGCCCTCAAGAATGTTCAAGACGCATTTCTTTGCAGCAGCATAGTCGTCTCCTTGAAGATAGGCCTGCTCTTCGGGCGTGAACATGGAGAGTTGTAGAAGACCTGCGGGCGCAACGAGAGTGAAGCTCTTTACGCGCGAGGGCCTGGAGGCAACGTAGCTGACAGTGGTGGCTCCGCCGAAGGAGAAGCCGACGATATGAGCAGACTGCCAGCTCAGATGATCCAGTAGGTTGTCGATAAGTTCGTGGAATAGTGAGGCCTCGTGCGGAGCAAAAGGTGTATCGCTGAGTCCGTGGCCCCAGAGATCGATCAGAACCATATGCGCACCCGGGAATGATTTCTCAAGAGCGCGGGCAAGGGGCAGCATGCCTAGCGCTGGAGTTTGAACACCATGTATAAACAGCACTTTATCGATTCTGGTGGTACCATCGTTGGATGATGAAGGTGTGATCTCGTAATAAGCAGCCTTACCGCGGGGAGTCTGAAGGAATTGAGCAGCTGGCAGTAGTGCTCCAAAGGTTTCGGCGAAAGCGGACTCTGTCGGCCCCGCAACAGGCGGCTGGGGCTTGTAACTCGCCCCCGGGCGCGGGAGAACGAGATCTTGTGGCATGGTCAACTATTTTCTGATAATACGTACGTGATAAGAGAGCATGTGCTGGCCATGCGGGTTTTATGAGGCCCATCAAGCCAAGTGGAGCTTTGTAAGCGACCGCGGCGGTCTAGACCACAGAGCTTACCAATATCCTTCCAAGATGCTATACTAACACCTACCTCGATAGGATGAATAAGCAAATAGAATACTATCGTGGAAGGAAAAGCCTTCATGTAGAGCATAAGGAGGATTATCACACGTCTTTTTGACCACGTCGACTGAAATCATGATGATTTGGCAAGTGAAGTGGAGCATTTAACAGGCTAGTCGGATCAGTTCCGACTGTAGATCCCGGGAGAAAAATTGAGTCACCCCGGCCTCGGAAAGAGACAGCTAGGTATCAACTCCATGCTGCCCAATATCGACCATTCTATCTCGTTATCCTTTGTCTGAACCTCAGTCCCCGTTCACCAGAACTTCAAAGAAAACAAAAGCTGCCTGCATCGTGTCATCATGTCCGAGTCATCAGAATCAGCGCCGAAATACCGCATCCGGCCCGGAACCTTCTTTGATGTTCCAGCCACGACACGGATCTATGCTGCATCGTTCGGTAACGAACCACTAATCGACTTTTTCTTTCCCACGAGGAGACAGGATCCTTTGTCTTTCTATACGTGGTCTTGTCGACGATTTCAGCGTCGGTATTGGACGCCTGGGTATTCGCTGAGTGTTGTGGTTGATAAGCATGATCATCCCGTCGGCCTATCGTGGTGGAAGCGACCAACTCAGCCTCTGACACTTCTTCAAAAGCTCTTGTCCCCCTGTAAGTTCGTTTATTATGGGAATTTTTGAACCTCTGCTAATCTTATCAGCGTTCTGGGTTGGTTCAGTCGTCAACGCTTTTATCAACATGCAAGAATATCTCTTCCCAGTTCAAGGTCTCAACAAGAACAACATGGAAACCTTTGAGCAAGCATTTTCTGACGTTGAACCGCATGCGCTCGACACCCCACAGAGGCAAAAGGCGCACTACCTTTCTCTGCTAGGTGTCGACCCTGTGCTACAAGGAGAGGGTCTTGGCAAGATGCTTCTTGAAGATGGACTTGAGAAGGTAGATGATGAGGACTCAGCGGCTTGGCTTGTTAGTCTAGCTGGTTTGGAGAAGCTTTATGCAAGATATGGCTTTGTTGAGGTTACCAAGGTTGAAGTTGAAGGGCTACATGATTGGAAAGGTGGTATGGTGATGGTTAGAGATTGGAAAGGTGGTATGGTGATGGTTAGAGATTGATCGGATCCTTAGAGTAGAAGCACAACAGGATGGATAGCGTGTGTTATCCCTATTGCTAGTGTATATAAATGATCTATTCTTGAGAGCAGGGAAGATTATCAGGATGGTCTCAAGCCGAAACTGGGACCTCCCGAAACGAGGCTAACGGCGACCTAAGACCCCTCACAGTTCTGTGTACATCGAATTGAATACAGTGCATCAGATTCATATAATTCGGTCTCATATAGGAGTAATTTGTTACCATAGTCTGTTTTGCCGAACCGGCACCGAGATGACTTCATCAGCTAGTGCACATATTGTATGGCGATGACCGTTTTATCCGAGATCTCCGAAGAGCGCACAAAGTATATTAGACATATGATATGAGTTGGCTCTGTTCCCTGTGACAGTATTCGCAGCTCTGAGCTTGTAGACTTTGCGCTCTCTCATTCCGACTTCATCTTCTTGACCTCTAACACGTCAGCAAACAATTCGTCACTACGATGAGTATTACACTTGAGGAACACTTTCTCTCTCAGGCGGCACACTCGTCAACGGCAGCAACAGACGACCCGATCCATGGGTTTCCGGACAGTATCATCAATAAGCTTATCGACCTCGATGATGAACGGATCAAGAACATGGATGAGAACAATATAGCGATTCAAGTCCTGTCTCACACTCCCACGAACTTTGTCACAGCCGAGACCATAATAGCTTGTAACGATGAGCTTGCTGCAGCTGTCCGAACGAACAAGTCTCGTTTCGCTGGCTTTGCGTGTCTCCCGATGGGTGATCCCGTGGCAGCAACCAATGAGCTGGAAAGATGTATCAAAGAGCATGGCTTCGTCGGTGCGCTCGTTGATAACCATTCCAATGGCAACTTCTACGACGGCCGTGAGTACGACATCCTCTGGGCAAAAGCTGTGGAACTCAACGTGCCGATTTATATACATCCCGCATGGCCAAGTCAAAAAGAAAAAGAGGCTTTGTACTCAGGCGGCAATCTGCAGTCAGACAGCAACTCAGCGACTGCACTCGGCGCCTTTGCTTTTGGGTGGCATGCCAGCACTGCGAACACCATTCTTCGCCTCATGGCTAGTAACACTTTCGACCGCCACCCGAAGCTCAAAATCATCATTGGACATTCTGGAGAGCTTATACCATGTATGTTCGACCGTATTAACAAGGCCACTGCATTCTTCGGCATGAAACGTGGGTTTGCGGAGGTGATGCATAACAACATCTGGATCACGACTTCAGGAATGTTTGACGTGCACTCTTTACGATGCCTGCTGGGAAACATGCCTCTGAGTCAAGTCATGTTTAGTGTTGATTACCCCTTCAGTGATAATAAGCTTGGTGAGCAGTATTTAGAGAGGATTCGAAAGGAAGGGATTCTTGATGAGGGTGGGATTGAGGCTTTTGCTTTTAGTAACGCTAGGACATTGTTGTCTCGCCAAGGATGAGAAAATGATTCAGTTTCGTAGACTTTTCATAGAAACTACACTGTTGGTTCTGAGACAAGCGTCGTGAGTGCTAGCATGTAATTCTCTTTGCGAACCGACTCAAAGGCAAAGCCACGGGACGTACCAATGTCGAAAACTTACTTGTCGATTTTATGTTTCTCGTGAAATCATTTATATTTACCAAGATTTAATTGAATGCTGACATAGCATCATCAATGCTTCGCTAGTTCTTAGCAATCAGTGTTCGTATAGCGTCGCGCTGCACCGTTTGAGACTACCTCAGCGCTAATCCGATTTGATACACATCCACGTCATCCAATCAATTGCCAACTTTAAAAACGACACAGCGCCCTTTTCTTGTTTATTCTGGGTCAACAGCCCATCCCATCTCCACCGTAACAATGCCACGAGCTCACGACCATTTCCACGGTCGGCATTACCACGCTGAGCGCACGACCGGCCCAGTCAAGGTGCTCAATCCAACAAAGAGATATCTAGTCGCCGACAAGAAGGCGCTCAATGTAGAGTCTGACGCCGGAAATGCTGGAAAGGAATCGCGACCGGGTGCTGAGAGTCCCGGGGTTGCTTATGTTTGGAGGAGTCGCGATAACAGAAAAGGACGCCACGCACTGGCCATCAGTGCTGATCCTCACAAGCATGAAGCAACAAAAGGTCCGAGGCTATCGAATTCGTATCACCAGACTCTCCGCGGTATCTTGAAGATGTTTGTCAGATACCCAGTCTGGGATGTATCCTACGACGTCGCCCTCGTCTTCACAATAGGTACTTACTACCTCATCACAAGAAGCAATAGCTAATTACTGAAAGGGTCAATTATTTGGGTCATCAATGGCTTTTACTCATGGCTCCCCGTCCTCAATCCCTCAACCAAGGTCTCTGACTGGGCCGGCGGATTGACAGCATTCATCGGCGCCACAGTCTTTGAGTTTGGCTCATTCCTACTCATGCTTGAAGCCGTAAATGAGAATCGATCAGACTGTTTTGGTTGGGCCGTCGAAGAGAGTGTAGATGGGATGCTTCATCTCACTCACGCGCACAACTGCAAGCACGCACACGCGCAAAAAAAGACTTTTGTCAAACAAAGCTCCAAAACACTAGATAACAGCACCTCGGAATCAGCGGGAAATGATCGGATGTGGTCTTGGTGGCCGACGTGGTATGAACTCAGAACTCATTATTTCTTCGACATTGGCTTCTTGGCCTGTTCTTCCCAAACAATCGGCGCCACGGTTTTCTGGATATCAGGATTCACAGCATTGCCGCCTATACTCAACAACCTCTCTACACCAGCTGAGAACGGCGTCTACTGGCTTCCTCAAGTCATTGGCGGCACGGGCTTCATCGTCTCAAGCATCCTGTTCATGGTTGAAGTTCAACCTCGATGGTACATTCCAGCGCCAGGGGTACTGGGATGGCATATCGGATTGTGGAATTTAATAGGCGCTATTGGCTTTACTCTTTGTGGTGCCCTGGGTTTTGGCATCTCGCATCCAGGTGTTGAGTATGCCCTTACACTTTCGACATTTATAGGTTCATGGGCGTTTCTGGTGAGTACGACAGTACTTTGTGAGCGACATTGGCTAACTTGAGATTCCAGATTGGTAGTGTGATACAATGGTATGAGAGCCTGAATAAATACCCTATCTGGGTGGATAGGAAAGTCGAGGGCCTACGGCGACCAGCGAGCTGAATTGATCAACATTGAAAAATCTGATCCTATGACCGGAATAGAGAATTAGAACTCAAGACAAACTAGGTACAGTTTCTGTCAGAATACACCGTGTGACTCCGTGTTGTTATGCGTGTGACGAGTAATCTGATCGCGCGGTTCAAATACGCCGACGATCAGACGACAAAATCCATTGGCCCTACCAAGTTCACCGCGCCGAAGGATAACAGAAACCACAACGGGCACTACTGGTGTTGGTGCGCAGACGTACAGCGCGAGCAACCAGAACTAGAGCAAAAGCCACACTACACCGAAGATGAGTGGGATGTTCAGGGGTCGCATCTCAAGTGTGTCCAGCTGTGGGTCGATGACCAGATGGTACTGTCGGGGCTGCAGTTCATCGCAAAGGATGGGAGGGAGAGTCCGGCTTGGGGATCTTGCGTGGGTGAGAAACCCATTAGGTTGCCTCTGCAGGCGCAGAAGAAGAATCGCGGCGCGGGACTGAAGTTTTTTGTTGACGAGATGGGGCGTGGTGTCACGCGTGATGACTTTGTGGTAGTGGCTGTTCAGCTGATTGGATTTAGGAAAGAGTAGATAGTCAGTCATGAACATGGCCTACATTCTACAGAAGCGGGCTGTTAGGCAAGATTCCACCTGATGGCGTGTCCCATTCCAAATTCACATCCAGCATTGCAGTGTCAAGCCACGATGACAGATCATCATCAACCTGGAAATGTTCAACTGCATCAAACCCCCAACACATTCCGGAATCCACTGTTTCTGACCAATTGCTGCTTCCGGACACGGTTTCCAGTCCACCCAGACCATTACTTGAGATAGTTGAAGCCGCTGTCACAATTTGCTTATTGGAGCGTGACACTGGAACTTCTGTTGTGACTCGAAACCCAGCCCGTTGAACTGCATCCCGCCAGATATATCCAAAGTGGGGGATTGCGATTCTATCTGGTAGTTTCCTCGATGAGACTTCGTCACTGTCAAGGGTATTACCCGATAATATGCCAAGCATCATTCGGCATTGGCAAGCAACCTTACATCCTGCCTTCTCCTCTCTTTCAAATATGTATTTGACTTGTGCAATTAGGTTCTGATCCTCGTCTGGAACCGGAACGATGATCTCGTCTGATCGTGGTTGCGATAGACATAGGATTAGAGACACGCAAGCCATGAAGCCGACAAAGTCGCTTGTTTTACAGTCAAAGATACTGAAACCCTCGATTTGAGTACGCAAAAGGGAAAAGCGTTTAAGCAGTTGTCGAGACGCTTCCAAACATGCCAGTCGATGTGAGCCTTGAGGAGATCTCGACTCTGCTCCGACGATGAATGGCAGATGGAGGTTGATTCTGACATGAAAGAAGTAGAAATGCAACAGTAAAAGGTTTCTCAGCTCATCCGTCTCAGCATGGGAGTTTGGAAGTGACTCTGGTAGGGCCCACCAGCTCAATGTCATGGAAGAAGCGATAGTATCCATTTGCTCGTCAAGAAGCATTGAACTCGCAGAAGATGGCTTCCCAGGCATCATATTCCGGTCAATGATCTTTCCTGCAATGGAAGCACACCGCAGAACGAACCGCTGCTCTGGGTACACTGGCATGTTATATGGTTCGACGGTTGGACCAAGATGTGCGTCGTTGAATCCATATGGAAGGCCAAGAAGAAGACTCGAAAAGCGATCTCCGTGATAGAAAGCCCACCAGATACTCTTCAGATGCGGAGAAACCGTTTCCCGTCTATACAGGCCCTGTGACGTTGTTAGTCCTATGAAGACTGACTATGTTTAGGATAAGATTACCATGACTTCGGAAATAGCAAGACCTTTCCTATACATCATCCAAGACTGCCGAGGTTGTCCAATATCACTGTAGGCTTTAGCCAACAACAGAAGAAGTTCCATTGCCTCCGCAGAGTAAGAGTGTGCAGAATCTGGAATGGCTAGTTTATCGACGAGCCCGTATAGGTGATGATTATGCCCCGTGG
The DNA here is from genome assembly GCA_003353625.1 of Fusarium fracticaudum. NCBI lineage: Eukaryota > Fungi > Ascomycota > Sordariomycetes > Hypocreales > Nectriaceae > Fusarium > Fusarium fracticaudum. The sequence goes on along the minus strand of PDNT01000011.1, from coordinate 619,093 downwards.
TACGTGCATACGCAACAACAAGCATGCCAAGTTCGGCAGGGTCATGGCTCGTGTAGGCACGCGCAGCAAATGTTGCCAGGTCTTCATAAGATCCCTGGCAAATGACCTGCACCTTATGACGGAAGCTACTCCACCAGGCCCCATTCTTGGATAAAGTAGATATTAAAATGTCATACTCTGGTAGAACCGAGCGCAGTTTCAAGCACGCGTCATTTGAGCTTTGCTTGTGAAATGGCGGACTTTTGCGAGATGGAATTTGATGAGAAGGCCGGGTTATTTGAGGATGACTTTTCATAGATCCCTTGAAAGCAATCAGCAAACCATCATAAACGATCATCATTGTCCATACCTCTGCTTTGTTAAGCATAGACACAAAAGGCGCCCTTTCATCTGCCTCAGCTGGCTCTTCTTCAAGATCACCCCCTTCATGGTTTACGGCCGGCTCATGCGTCAGCCCGTGATGTCTCACCATAGTTTCGAGAACAGCGACCCTATCTCGCAAGCTTATACTTTCGGTATTAATATTGCTGTTGTTCACTGAAGTCACATCACGCTGATCGAGACAAGGAGAACCGCGGGCAGCACATGGGATACAAGGAGATGCAGTTCCAGGTTGGAACTTGCATTTTATCTTTCTCCTTCGACCTAAGGTAATGGTCAGCCTGGAGATACACAACATGCTTATTCACTGGTTGACCATTGTCTTGCAGCAGATAGAAACAACTCGCTAGATACATCCAGTCGATATACAAGATATTGGTAATATCCAACTGCAAGCGCGAGTTTTAAATTCAATCTACATGGGTATGAGGACTCACATTCACTACAACTATGCGTCCCCTTTCTCATTTTCCGTCTAGCCGCGACGGACTGGGACATCACCCTTGAGGGTGCGGCGGACATGGTATACGGGGCAAACTAGGTAGATTCACGTGAGTAGAGTCTTTCTCGGCCGAAATCGTTTTCGCTCCAGTTGATTAGGACTGTCGAATGGAGTGAAACGATGCGTAAGCGATAATGGGCTAGCGAGACAGTTCGTGGCGAGACGGACGAGTTTGGTCCGCATCACGTGATATAAGCCGTGTAGGATCGTATCTCCGTCCGTTCGTGGGTTGTAGATGTGAAAGATATGGCCAAATTCGGACTTTTGCTGTCCAGCTAAAGCCTGATCATGGAGAAATTGAAATTATAAGAACATGGAAGGCTTCCCGCCTTTGACTCACCCTCAACAGCTTACTCACACAATCACTCTATTGTCACATCTCCAAGTCTCATACCCCCTTCATCAGAACATCAACTAGTTTATCATGGCTCCTCTCGTCTGGCTCGTCACTGGTACCACATCTGGTATTGGCGCTGCGTTGGTAAGCGAGATCGTTGCTCGCGGCGACAAAGTCATTGCCTCCGGTCGAAAAGCCACCCAGAAACTCGGCCACCTCAAGTCAGACAATGTAGCCATTTTGGAACTCGACATTACGGCCCCATGGGCTGTGGTACAGGCTACCATTAACGAGGCATGGTCCATTTTTGGACACATCGACATTTTGTTGAATAATGCTGGTGCTTCTGCCCTAAAGTGCGCAGAAGAAGCTGAGTGAGGACTTTATGAACCTTCGATCATAAAGCGAGCTAATGAGAAATGACAGAGATGCATATGTCCAAACCCTATTCCAAGTTAATCTGTTTGGACACATGAACGTTACTCGTGCTATCCTCCCACGATTCCGTGCCCAAGGCCATGGCCGCATTGGCTTCACCTCGTCCGCCAGCTCGTGGGGTCCTCTCCCCTTCATGTCCCACTACGCAGCATCCAAGGCAGCTCTGAGCACTTACATTGAGAGCCTTCACAAGGAGGTCCGGCCTTTTGGCATTTCTTGCGTCGGATTCATGTGCGGTAACTTCCCTACCAAACTTGGCCACCCCAGGGACGAAGATGGACCGGAATTTGCAATCCAAGGACCTGCCATTGCAGATTATAATAAATTAATGGGGGAACTTGGACTCATGTTTGCCAAGGCGTTTGCTCAGAGAACCGGCGAACTGGACAAGGTCGCAAAGGTTATGGTGGATATTATGAAGGGTGAGGGGATTGCGGCTGGGAAGCCATGGGCGGTCAGTATTGCTATTGGGTCTGATGCGTTCGATTGCGGAGAGCAGAAGTGTGAGGAGCAACTCAAGGTGCTGCACGAGTGGAAGGATGTTAGCTATGCTACAGATCGGGATGACCATGATCACATCACACCTAAGGAGTATATGGAGTTTGCTTCTATGCTGTAAAGTTAGAGGAGCGGTAGTTACTGGTACTATAGTACTTTTCGTGGACGATAAGCTTGACTTGCAACGGGTGTCCGTACCTGCACCTTGGACACGTCGTGAATTGATTGCGTTTTACCCATCTTAGCCACTAATTCATTTCAGCCATTCTACACTAGAATGAAACCTTGACAAGACATATAAGATGACAACCCCTGTTCACATTAGATTAGGAATCCTTCAGCGAGGGAGAAGACGAAAACGTACGTCCTACGCACGGAGAAAAGTCCTGTCTGTCACTCTAGGCCTCTGGACTACCCTATACTGGCTCAATCTCTGAAAGCTTAAATGGCTGAAGGCCAGTCGCGTGATTGGTCCCATGACTTGAAGAGGGGGATACGTACTTAACAAAGGAAAAATAACTCATGCTTTGAAAACCAGGGCAAGTTTTGACATTATTACTCATCGCTCCAATCCTGGCACTGTGTACCTGAAACGTCATCACGATCTGCAATGTCGTCCGCATACCCCTTTGAGCTTGGCTTGTATAAGCGCACTGTCTCGACTACGTCCCCCGAAGGCCAAGCCTGGTTCGACCGTGGACTTATATGGGCATATGCATTTAATCATGAGGAATCCGTCTTTTGCTTCGAGCGGGCCGTCAATTCCGACCCCAACTGCGCAATGGCCTACTGGGGTTTGGCATATAGCCTGGGTCCAAACTACAACAAGCCCTGGTCGTTCTTTGATGATAAAGACCTGGCCGATGCAGTTGCGCGTGGTTACAATGCCGCCCGTACAGCCATGGCTAAGATGTCGGCCTGCACTCCCGTTGAACAAGCCCTTATCAAAGCACTTCAGCACCGTTATCCACAAGAGAGACCTTCGAATTGTTCTTCTTGGAACCAAGGGTTTGCTGATGCAATGGAAGCGGTTCATAGGGAATTTCCGGGCGATTTGGATGTCATTACATTATATGCGGACGCTTTGATGAACTTGAATCCGTGGAATCTCTGGGATCTAAAGACAGGGGAACCTACCCCTGGAGCTCACACACTGAAGATCAAATCCATAATCGATAATGGCCTGAAGCTCAATGGTTCCTTGCAGCATCCCGGCTTACTCCACCTGTATATCCATCTGATGGAAATGTCTCCTAGACCAGAAGATGCGCTTCCAACGGCCGACCACCTTCGTGGGCTCGTACCTGACGGAGGACATCTACACCACATGCCAACCCACTTGGACGTGCTCTGTGGACACTACCAGGCGGCCATTGACTCCAACTCGGAAGCTATCAAAGCTGATGATAAGTATTTATCCAAAGCTGGCCCTCTGAACTTTTATTCTCTGTATCGGTGCCATGATCTGCATTTTCGGGTTTATGCCGCTATGCTCGCGGGGCAGTACAAAGTTTGCATTGACACTGCAAGCCAGCTAGAGTCTACTATCCCCGAGGACCTTCTTCAAATAGAGTCTCCGCCTATGGCTGACTGGCTTGAAGCGTTTCTGAGTCTTCGTGCCCATATCTTGGTAAGATTCGGAAAATGGCAGGATCTGATGGATATGGAGCTACCGGAAGACCAGGACTTGTACTGTATGACCACGTCAGTCGCCTTGTATGCGAAGAGTGTAGCTTTTGCCGCCACTGGCAGAGTGTCAGAGTCAGAACATCATAAAGGACTATTCCACGAGTCTTTAAAGAGAGTTCCAGCCTCACGCACTCTTTTCAACAACACCTGTCTGGATATCCTCCGAGTTGGTGAAGCTATGCTCGATGGCGAACTGGAATACCGGAGAAAGAATTATGATGTCGCCTTTGAGCATCTTCGTGAGGCTATCCGTCGCGAGGATAATCTTCCATATGACGAACCGTGGGGATGGATGCAGCCTACCCGCCACGCATACGGTGCGTTGCTGATGGAGCAGGGATATGTCGAGGAGGCAGTCGAGATTTACAAGACAGACTTGGGACTCAACGATGAACTACCTCGAGCTTTGAGGCACCCCAATAATGTATGGGCACTCCACGGTCTTCACGAAGGTTTGACAAGATTGAAGAGAGACACAGAGGCGAAGGAGATTGAAAGCCATCTGCAAAAAGCAATAGCAGGTACTGATGTTGTCGTCAAGGCCTCTTGTTATTGCAGACTGGAAAAATGAGAATGAACACCGACGTTCATCTTGTACCACTCTTAGATTGTAGGCTGCGAGGAAATATGGTTGCTGAACATTTGTATGTTTTTGCCCGTTGCAGCAACTATTACTCCTCTCGTACCCTTTTAGACGGCAATGCAAATTCTACTCTATCTTTAGAAGAGGTTGTGCCGACCATATCCTAAACTGCTGATGATGAATTGATGCTAAGTTATGCCTAAATATCCTAAATCTAGGAACTCTAGTGGCGGCTGTCGTAATTAGTAACAATGAAAATAAAAAAGAGCTGACTTCTCGCTATCTATGTTCATCACATCTCTTATGTCCAGTAGTGATCACTACACAATTCACTGAATGTCATCTCAGGTACTTAGAATGCCTATGACGTTATGGTAGTGATATCTCGCAAATTGTGGCAAGATCGTTGTTCTCTAATTAAGTACTGTACGAGCTGTTCTTTGTCCTACCGCATAAACAAAACAGAACCTGTGACCCGAGCTTTGTGTTCACATGTGTTCATAGAGTAGCAGTTAATTAAAGCGCAAAGTTACCAAGACTTCGGTGAACATAAGAAATACGACAAAGGATCCCGTGAAAGGAAGTGGTCGAATAATGCCACGTCAACGTATGTTATTCTCACGAACATGTAGAGTGTCAATTGCAAGCTTTGATGAACATTTGGCTCAATCAGGCCTTAGACATGTAATCGGACAGTATATAAATATCTATACCTATCTTCCTTCTTAGTATCTGGGCTTGCGTTCCATCCAGAAATCAACGACTTCATCCGAACCTACACCACCATCTTTGACATAACAAATACTAGTTCTACTATCAAACATCCATCATGGCGTGGGCAACAACCGAAGAGAACACTTTCCTCCGAGCTCGTCAGCTCCGCCGCTTTTATGCGAAGCACATCAGTTCGGAAGGCCCCCTGAAGTACGCAGACAAGATCACCCCAACTGACATGGACCTCGCCACGATTCTCGCTCCAGACTACAAGCTTAAACATTGTGCTGAGGGCGAGGAGGAGTACCCCGAGCAGTGGGAGCTGAAGCCAAAATCCCTTTCTTTCATCCTCAACAACTTCCGTCCCAAGGCTAAGGAGATAAAGACTGCCATGGACGAGGTGGTTGATGCTTTCATCGCCGGGGAATCAACAACCATCCCACCAATTTTTCCTGGGGGCTATGGTGATAGACACCAGGTTCATTCCTCTCAGGTAGTTACCAAAGGCCTTCAGAGGGCGTTGGCAGAGGTCAAAGATGAGAAAAAGGCTGCTCAGGAAGAGGCTAAGCTATACTTGGCCCGAGCTGAGAAGGCTGAGGCTAAACTTCAGGAGCTTCTGGAGGAGCTGGAAGAGGAAGACGACGAAGATAGAAAGAGGAAGAGGAGGAAGATCGATTAGGTGAGCAATGGATTGCGAGGAATCATACTGTTGTCTGTCGGGTAGTAGTATTAGAAAGTGAATTGAGCTTGCATCGATACTGAACTTTATAAGTCCCCTCTTGTAGCATGTGTTTTCCTATAAAACTAATCTTTAATTAAGACTTTTAAGATTAAGAATATTATATATTATGGAACGGACTAACTATATAATAGAACTACTGTATAACGTAGCTTAATACATTATGAAAATATTAATCTGCAGTGTTTTATTTATTACTTACATTCCTAAGTAGTTTTTTGCCTGTGCCGAAGCTATCCCTAAGCTTAATATAAGTCTTAACTAAGCTAATATACTTCTGTTAACTTTTATTTTCTGATTAAACAGAACCAGAGCAGCCTTACCCAAATCAAGGTAACCTTATTATATCCACACTATATCTAGATAGCCGCGCTTGAATAATACTGTTAAGGTATCCTGTCTATAAAGTCTTAACGTCTATTCCACCCCAAGATTATCAGGTAGACAATAAACTAAGTTTGGGATGCTATGTAAAGATCTATACCGTCTCCTTCAATGCCATCAAACGCCGACACCACTGTATGTGGCCGACAAACCATTGTTCATCAGAACATAAATCGACACTCAATGTGGGATTCAGACATGCTATTCGATCGAGAATTAACTCATCAGATGATGTTGATGTAGTGTAAGTAGCTTTTGTTGCGATCACCTATCCTGTACCTCAGAGAAAATACCCAAAAGTCATATTTAGCATAATAGATCAAGCTGCGAATCAATATTAACTATCAGCCCTCATGATCGGATGAATAAGTTCTGCAATAGCCAAGAGTTTTTCATCCTCGAACTTCTGTCCTGCCAGCTGCACAGATAATGGGAGCCCGTGGAACCTTTTAGGATCATAGAGAGAATTAAGTCGCGCGTCTTCCGTTCCAAATGGTTCGAAGTTAGTATACGGAACATCAATATCCTTATCACAACTCATGTCCAAAGGCAGAGAGATAGCCGGCCAGTCGACGGCATTGAATACAGTCGTAAAGGTTGTATCTCTCCATTCATCAACTGGCAGAGCTGTGTTGGGGCTGGTAACCCAGAGCAGGGCATCAAGAGCACGACCACTCGCGTTCCAAGCCTGTTTCATCTGCACGTTCAGACATGCTAGTCTCTGGTTGAGCTTGTGAATGTCATCGAGTTTGAGGTTCGTGGACCATCGGGACGTCAAGATGCCTGTATCTTCAACAATTTTGGTGATGGGTTCTTTTGCTATCTGTCCCTTTAAGGCGGAGAGCCCCTGAACGTGGATGAAGGCTTTACAAAGATCCCAGACCTCGGCCATATCTGGCGACTGAAACTCAACGAGCTCATAGCCCGCCTGGCGAAGCCGCTCTTGTGCTGCCAAGTAGCCCCTCCTGACGGGAGGGAATAGATGAAGATAGTTGTTTCTCGTCTCCAAGGCCCAGACCCCAATGCGAGGTCTAGTGGGTGCCGCAATATTCAGCCAGGGTGACGGATACAGAAAAGGGTCCTTGAGCCATGGTTTTGCGTCGCTGACCACTTTTGATACCAGTCGAATGTCTCGAACTGAATGACCCATGAAGCCAAATGTTGCAACGGGTCCTAGCTGCGTAATGCCAATCATGCCTGGGTCAAGAATAGATCTCCCATCAGCGGGGAGACGATAGCCACTTGGCCGATAACCAATGACTCCATTCGCCATTGCTGGCATTCTAGCAGATCCGGCGCCGTCTGACCCCAGCCCAAGCATCGATGCACCCATAGCAAGGGCAGCTCCCTCTCCCCCAGACGACCCACCGGCTCCGAACCCGCTCTTGTGCGCATTAAGGGTTCTTCCGAACACAACGTTGATGGTATCAGCGGCCAGACACGTTTGAGGTACATTGGTCTTGGCTATGATGACAGCGCCAGCGTCAACCATGATTTGAACAAGATGTGAGTTGGACTCTGCAGGGCTGAAGCACCAACCCGCAATTCCTGCAGACGAGTCGTGCCCCTTAACGTCCATGTGGTCTTTGACAGTGATGGGAAGACCATGCAGGGGCCCAATCGGGGTGCCAGTGCGTTTGAGATGCTCGTCAAGCTCTACAGCGCGTTGAATAGCCTGGTCAAAGTTCACCTCAGTAATGAAATTGGTCAGGCTGTGCGCAACTGAAGCCCTCTTGCAAAAAGATGTGATCAGACTCTTGGCCGTCACACTACTGGTAGCAAGGAGGCTGAGAATCTCAACAGCATCACGCTTGGTATAATCAGTCAGATCAAGTTCCATTGGTGTCAATACACTGCTGTTAAGCAGTTCTTTCAGAGGAAAATAGTCATCTTGTGCATCTGGGGCTTCGATAGTCCACTGCTTTGGGATGAGTGAAGCTTGGTGCTGCCGCTTGCGTGCAACAATATCCTGCCATTTGTCGGAAGTAGGCATTGCGACTATTATTGATATGTATAATCGATTTTGACAGAGTCGGACTTGTAAAGAATTAAAGTGGCCTTGTTATATCAAATGTGATAATTGAGAATTAGTATCCAGCTAGATATAAGCCATATTTATTTAGATTATGCAACTCGGTATCGTGAGTTCCGATATCATTCCGTGCCGCTTCCGAAATGACCAATCAGCCGCGCAAGCATAATGGCTATGCCACCTCCAAAGTTTAAACTTACCAGACCAATGGATAATCAATCCGACCTTTTTCTCTACCTTACGGAACGTCCAAGATCTGAGACCAATCGGAGTAGACCTTTTTCGGACCACCATTGAACCCAAGATAGTCTTCAGAATTGTGTTGGAGACGTTGTCTAGCACTTGTTCTTGAAGAGATGGACGATAAATAAGCCTTCGGAATATCGGAAATGAAGCCAGGGTTGAGAAAGGGGATTATAAATCCAATCTAACTGATAGAACACAATCTGGATGCACCACAATCATTAAGTAAGTGCACATCCCCAGGCTTTCAATTTCGTTTTTGAAGTCCAAGAACAGCGATCACAATCTACAACTATTGCAATTAAACCTTCCTGCGAAACCTCAACATGACCACTAGCCAGAATTTGTATACCAAGAAGATGGAGAGCGCACCGGACAGAGAGTCAGTTGCAGACGTGGAGGTAGGAGACCTATCGAGGTCCATTGACATGGTGCCTGGAACTAGGCTGTTACTTGACCAAGGCCAAAATTCACTTGGTTCTTCCAGCGTCATCCTCTCCCCCGAGCCTTCCAGCGACCCTGAAGATCCCCTGAACTGGAGCGTCCTCCGCAAGTCCATCTCCTTCTTTGTAGTTAATTTATACTCATTCATGGTCGCCGTCGTGGCACTGTCCACTGCTGTGACCTACGGCGCTCTCATTGCCGAATTTCAGACAACGGCAACATATCTCAATATCGGAACCGCCATCTCTATTCTCCTCGTTGGGATGGGGAATATCATCTGGAACCCTCTGGTGTGTCTTTTCTGCCAAGCTTTATGATCTCCGCATGACTCAACTTGGAAAGCGTCTAACTATCTTATTCCAGGCACTTCGCTATGGTCGCCGTCCAGTTTATATCTTGTCATGTTTCTTGACTGGTATTGCCCAAGTCGTGGCGGCAACTGCGAGAAGAAGCGACGTCTTTGTCGGCTCTCGAATCTTGATGGGCTTCGTTGCAGCCCCCTTCGAGCAGCTTCCCGCGGTTACCGTGAATGATCAGTTCTTTGTTCATCAACGAGGCTTTACACTCTCGATGTATGTTCTTGCAGCTACTCTGGGGTAAGTCAGCAACATTGACGCCACTTCAGCCATTTTGCTCATCTCCTTGACACGCAGATCCTTTCTCGGCCCGCTCGCCACGGGATTCATCGTTGACGGCGTTGGATGGAGGTGGGTTTACTGGACTTTTGCCATCATTATGGCACTCGTCACTATCCTCGCCTTCTTCTTCCTAGAAGAAACCGGATACGATCGAGCGGACACCATATCCTCAACTTCTGAATCACCCCCACAGCTCAAGAGCTACTCCGATCGATTGCGATTGATATCCAACTTCGAATTGTCTCAAAGTTTCGTATCCTTGTTGATTGAACCGCTCAAACTTCTTGTTGAGCCAGTCATTCTGTGGTCAAGCTGCCTCTATGGTTTTGGCATTGCCTGGCTGTCAATCATGGCTTTTACAGCCAACACAGTCTTTCAGAGCCCGCTCTATGGTTACAACTTCAGCTATACTGAGGTTGGTCTAACGAGCCTTTCACCGCTTGTGGGCAGTTTACTCCTTTTCTACGTGGGTGGAGCTGGAACAGATCGATTCATGATATGGCAGGCTCGCCACAACGGCGGTATCATGGAGCCCGAGTCAAGAATTTATGCAGCTCTTGTTGGGGGCCCTATCATGGGCGCTGGGCTCGTTCTCTATGGAGCCGGGGCCTCTGCTAAGCTGCATTGGATGGTGCCGGTAGTGGGAATGGGGCTTATTGGAGCAGGCATCCCTATTGCTGGTGAGGTCTCTCTTGGCTATGTGACTGAATGTTACTCGCACAAGGCTGGGCAGGCTACGACGGCCATGATAACAGTTCGTAATATCATTGCATGCGGTATGATCTTCGCAACGGAACCCTGGATCAACCACAACGGGTTGAGGGGCACGTTCATTATCATGGGTGCCCTCTGCCTTGTCGGATTTTGGTCTGGGGCCCTCCTTATCTGGAAGGGCAAAAGCTGCCGCCGTCGATCAGCAAAGGTTTGGGGGTTGTCATGAGCTTTGTTGTTGGCCGATCGGAACTCCAAAGCTTTCGATCACGAGGAAGAGGCGAACCTTTGTGGGTCGCGCATATGTTCTACAGTGTCACAGTGCGCCTTCATTGCTGAAAGCTTCCAAGTGTTGCTGGTTTTGTATTTGTTCTTGGTAGTGTTTTGCCATTGCTTTACATTTCAACATCCCGTCCAAGCAATGCAGACCTTTTGCCAACAATCACTATCTGAGTACCACCTAACTGCCTTGAATCTCCATCAGTATATCATTATATGTGACCAGATATCCCCGCAACCAACATAATCTGCTCGCAGACAGCGCCAAAAGCTTGTCGTTCAGTCGTGACGGAGAACCAGTGTTATTCCTTTGTATTCGGTAGATCTAAGTTGACCCTTGTCACAGCGATACAGCCAATAAACTTCCTTTCCGAACGCTTTGACTTGTGTGAGAGACAACCACATGCTTCATTTCGGCGCTGACAAATGCCGAGCTGCGGCAGTGCGGCGCGGACTTACTAATGGCTCAAGATTACGTGTTTTTTTTTCAATACCATTAATGGCCCAACTCATCCGCAGATTCTAGCCAAAACCTTCATCATGTTATAGTTCATATAAAGTCTGGCTTGTAACTTTATTTTATCTTGACTCAGTAGTTTCATTCAGAACAGAATAACCTATATATCATACGCTTAATGAACTTCATTTATTAATCATAAAAACAGTTGTACTAAGTATCAGAGACATAGACTCAACTCTGTACTGAGCTATCTTCTCGAATGACAACTAGATGCTCAGAGTACCTTGTAGAGGCAGATCTCGACTGCTTCTGCCGACGTAAATAGCATACCTTCCCTGCTGAAGCTGCCACTCCTGCGCAATAACATCCCAAACACTCAAGTCTCGGCGTGTAAGGTCAAAGGTCACGGTGACCGTCTCTCCAACATTGATAGCTGGCTTCGTGAAGCCACGCAGCTGTCTTACAGGACCACCAGGAACACCAACGTACAGCTGCGCAACCTCCTTGCCGTTAACAGACCCAGTATTGCTGACGTTTGCTGTCACAGTAGCAACGACATCCCACAAATCTGAACGGCCTCCTTCGGTAAGAACACCAGCTGGGTATTCCTGAATCTGAGCCTGGGACTTGGAGACTTGGAGATTAGCATACTCAAAGGTTGTGTAGCTCAGGCCGAAACCAAATTCGAAACGGGGAGTGATATTCTTGGCGTCGAAATGTCGATAATCAATGAAAATGCCCTCAGAGAAGTCGGACTGGGGGAAGTGTTGGAACTGGTTGAGCGCGAGAGTCAAGTCTGGCTTCAACACGTGACCATAGTCCGTCTCGTTACGGGCAACAGTGTATGGGAGACGACCCGATGGGTTCTCATCGCCATAGAGTAATGAGACAAGAGCGTCTCCACTGTCCTCACCCGGAAGATGCGCGTAGATGATCGCCGTGACGTTGGGGTGACCAACGAAGCCATCCACAAGGCGTGTTCCGGCGTTGTGGAGAACAACAATAGTGTTGGCACACTTGTCGGCGACGTTGTTGATAAGCTCATCAGTATAGGCATCATAGATAGCTGGTCTGTCCCAGCCTTCGCTTGCCCATGCGTTACCAGCAACGATGCAAGCTTCAGAAGTAGGATTGACACTAGGATCCCAGCTTTCGAAATCCCAGAATAGAGCAGTACCATCCTTTCTTGCGCGGGTTACGAAAGCATCGAAAGGTGAGCTGATCGCACTCCACCCATTAGCACCCGAGCCTCCACCAGAAATGAGTGTTCCGTTGGGCGCAATGGCGGAGTAATGGAGGCTCAGGTTTCCGAGAAAGCCGGTGTTCAGCTCAGTGAGGTTGGCAGATTGGACACCAACAGACCAGGGGGAGAACATGGCTTGGGCGGGCTCCGGGGTGTTCTTGTCAGGAGCCTTGTGAGAGTATCCGAACAAAGAGACGAGTTTCATGTTTGGCTTGAATGGTAGTGCATTGTTGGTGTTCTTGACAAGAACATGGCCTTCAACAGCACCATCCCAGATAGTAGGCTTGGAGCTGGCGTTGCGAGCGTCGACTACTGGGTGAGGCTCCCAAAGCTTGGCAGCGAGTCCATGACCGGGGGCTTCAGTATCTTGGTCCTGATTCAACTGATACCAAGTTGCAAGAAGTCTAGACGATCGTTAGCGAAAGAAGATGCGAGGGCGAAGAGACGGAGCTTAGCATACCGTGTAACCATATTGTCAACCTGTGATTCGGGAACAGTTCCATTGTTCACACCAAGGGTAAGGTTGGCACCCCACAATATCGAGCTGGGCATCACAACATCCAAGCCAGCCAACGCTGAAGCCATGCCAGACTGCTGTGCGCCCCAGTCCGAGACGACAAAACCCTGGAATCCTAATTCACCCTTGAGGAGGCCATTGAGAAGCTTGGAGTTTTGGCAGGCGTGTGAGTTGTTTGCTCTGTTGTAGCTGCACATCACACTGGCAAGTCCGGCGTGGACTGCATCAGCGAAAGGCCTGTTCGGGTATTAGTAAGGTTCATTGATACCGTTAAGGTACCATGTACTTACCAAAGATATAATTCATGTATTGTCTTGTCGTCGAGGTTCGATGAGATTGCATCAGCCCCAGTGACGGACGCCGCAAGCCTGTGAGTCTCCTGCTCTTGAGCAAGGAAGTGCTTCCCGCACGCAACGACTCCGGCGTCCTGGATACCAGCGACAGCCTCATGCCCCAACTTACCTGCCAGGTAGGGATCATTGGAGAAGCCCTCCCAGTTGCGACCTCCCTCAACAACTCGGCCCAAAGGTCCAAATACTGGGCCAAGAAGGATGTTGACGCCCTTGGCTTTGGCCTCGGCACCCATATAGTAGCTCCGGCTGTAGGTCAATTCCGGGTTCCAGCTTGCGCCGACATGGATTCCTGAAGGAAAGGAGCTCACATAATCTGTGTTGCGTACACCGTTTCCGGCGTCTGCCAAACACAGCCCTGGAAAGCCTACACGGGGAATACCAGGGATGAAGCCGGAGCAGCCGGTAGTAGTCTGACCTCCTGTTGTCAGGTTGACTTTCTCTTCAAGAGTCAACTGGGACACCAAGTTCTTGGCCTTGGCTACGGCCGCGGCCCATGATCCGGTGTCTACCTGTTCCGCTTGTTACGAGATTAGTATGGCTCATGGAAATGCAGAAAGAGTTCTTACGTGTAGGATAAATCGGCGGCGATTGACCGTAGAAGTATGTATCATCGGTAATGACATTGTCTGATTGCTTCTGAGCTAGGAGACCCGGGCTCATCAGAGACAGGGCCACCAAACAAGATATGGTAGAAGGAAACATTGTGACTCGATTGCTTGTCCCGATGCCTGGACATACTGCACTTACGCTCAGGATCTGCGCTCTTTATATACTCCATTTTCAACATCACAGCATACATCACAGCACGACTCGGCCATGAGTCCCCCGCCCGTCGGCAAAACGCATCGGCTCCTCTGATCACTCGTCCCAACACCATCGGGGAACTTAGCAAACAACATGGTGATTCTGAATAATGGATCTCGGTCTCTAGCCTTTACGCAATGCTTTCAAATGGGCAGGAAACTCGGCAATAGCGTTACTATTACAGAAAACCGTCGAGGATATTCGGGCCTTTTAACGAGTCACTGGGACTGTGGGGTCTATGTCGTCGCCTGACATTGGCTTCCCCGACTTTTGAGTGACAAGGGTTTGTGAGTTAGACAGACCATCTCCCCAGTTTTCTCCACCTCCGCCTTTCTGGTTTGGGGTTAAGCTTGGCTGCATTTACCCCAGAATTGTGCATTCGCCGGTAATGTGACCTTGATTGAGTTAGTGATAGAGTTCGATCGCTGCCCGTCCCCGACCTTTACCCGGCATGTCACATCGTTTTCTCAATCCCCGATGGGATATCCGTCGTCTTGCGGCATCGGCGTTGAAAATTTGCACTCTCTTTCTTCCTCTTGCTCATCTTGTAGCTCCGAGAAGCAGCCGAGTGGGTTTGACACATGCAGCTTGCACTAGCACCGTTCAGCATCACGAGAGTATCGAGGGCCGCAACACTACATCAGACGAGACTATGGGCAAAAAGGAAGCAGATTATACACCAAAAAACATACAACAGCGGGGATTCGCTGGTCGTCACCGACCCAACTACTAATCCGCCCCTTACCAGCTTATCTATGGGAGAGCGGACGGGATCCCGAGTTCTCTGATAGGTATGGTCGTATGTGCTTGTTTAGCCCCCAGCCCGGGATCATAAAGTCACTCGCGGTACGAACAAACATGATCATTACTAGACCTTCTTGGCCACGGCCCGGCCCTAGGCTACATAGATGTACCTGTTCGTTCTTACTAGAGAATTCACTGGCTACTTGTAAGGCTCGTTCTGTTATCTGGATAGAAGTAAAACTATACCTAAGAAAGAAAAGAATGATAACACAAACTAATAAATAGAAGGATTTATTGTCATGATATGGGTGAAAGACTCGTTGTTCATGGAAATTTGACAATAATCTAACTAACAGTCTGTCAAATGCTTTAATAAACTATCCGTGTCCCAGCACTCAGTCGTCTTCGGTGACAACTGGCCTCAGTGAACTTCTCCCCGTCTATCTCTTTTATTCGCAAGACTCTTCGCCCTACATTGAACCCAGGACTCCTCCTCCATGAGCATCATGCCCCTAGCATGAATATTGGCTGGTCGTTTCACTTTTCACAATATTCAGAAATACTGTTCCTCAGCCCGTCCTTCACCAACCGTAAGCAGTTGAAGCGGTGGACGAGGCGCAATCTGTTCTTCTTAGGACCTGCGGGTCCCCAAAAGTCGACATAGCATTCCTTTAGATCATGGCGGGGGCAACCTCGAACTTGCTGTTCCTTCTGTACGTCCTTAACAAACATGCTGGCCGATTTAAGAGCACCTCAGACTGCGACTGAGATTCGCGTGTGCTGTTAGGTTTGTTGTGAACAGCTGTCTGTCGCTTCAGCTACGCCTCACGCAAGACGAAAGTACGTTTTACGTTATGGAACTTGAATGCAATTACAGAACCCATGAACTGCGCGTGTTTCCTCTGCATGCTACTCGGGATAGACAGATGCTCTTGAGAACAAGCTATCCCATGAGCCCATTACCCACCGCTCATATTCATCCTTTTCTTCTTCTGGCGACTTTTGTTCCCTCGCCCTCGAGGCATCGATCTCATGTCTGTATCTCTTAGATGCGGGTGCAAAGCTTGGTGTTGACTGAGCAGAGCTGTGATATCCGTCTTGCCGTATCTCATTTTCGAGGTCATGGAGTAGTAAGCGTTCCTGCTCCGTCACATTCAGTTTATGAAGAATTTTCGCAGGATCTCTGTCATGGTCGCCGGTCGAGTCACTGGAGTTGACTGAGCACGGAGATGACTTGGAATGCTCTTCGTCTGACTTTGGTGAAAACTGATGAACAAATCGCAAAGATGACTCGCCATCGATTCCGTGAGGTCGTTTTCTCTTGCGTTCGTAGCAGTGTTGCGGGGGACGAGGCGTTGAATGTGTCCACTCAACGTCTGTAGCTCGGAGGTAAAGCAGTGCAGGTACCAAGATGTTGTGCGGTCCTTCTCTGAGGAAAGCGACATCTGATAGATTCCAGTATGGAGTATGAACAACAGCCACTGTTATTGGTGAAGCTTCCATTTTGGAGATACAACGTGGGGTTGGTGGGATGGGAAACTGTACGGCTAGGTACCCGAAAACCGATTCTGCAACCGAGTTATAAGACCGGTAATGTTGCTTTTGGCTGTTTCCACGGGTGGCTCAAGAGGTAATAATCTATATGTTTGATGCAGTTTGACGGGAAATCCGGTCTCGGTCCGAGCTAGCATTTACCGACGCGACGCACGTAGTCATGTATTGAGTCAACCTGGCTAGTCAGTGCTCTCCACCGAGTCAGAAGCCGTGCCATGCTATGTCATACCCTGATTATCCACAACACACAGCTACAGGAGGGGCAATAAAACCTGATGCTAATAGGAAATCAATATTGGGAATCATTGACTGTAATTGTTTAATTCCCATCTATTAATAATGTCGTTTTCCGGCCCCAAATTAGAGCCCCGTAGGTCACCCTCCAGAGAGCCACTAATAGCGATGCTAACTTGCGGTGTCCAGTGATTGGGAACCCCTCCATATGGCAATGGATCTTCGAGGGCGACGAGCTCCTATTAGGCCAGTCTACTTCACCGGATCCAACACTATCTCACACTCGCGGATTTCACGACAGCGCCACCGGCGAATTCGTCTCATTTCATGACCTCAAGTCCATTGCTACCATAGTCTCTACAATTCTACATCAAGAATATGATGTCAGACCTGGGCAGACGATTGCCATCATTGGGCAGAACTCTATCTGGTATGCTGCTGCAATGTTAGCTGCGAGTCGACTAGGTGCTGTAGTTACGCTATTACCGCCTGGGTCAATGAAAGATGATTTAATCTATTTACTTGGAACGTCAAAGACGGCGCTTGTGTTTACTGACGAGGGCGCGGTTGATGAAGTCACAGCCGCTTGCAAAGCAATCGGAATACCAGCGAAAAATGTTTTAAGGTTAGATGGACCTAACGGCCAGCTGAACAGCCTCCAGAGTCTCCGGCAAAGGGGAGAGTCACTCTATCCTTCATCATACGCCAAATCGTGGGGACCGAAATATAGCGAGCCGTCGCCATGCGCATTTCTGTCTTGGAGCTCTGGTACTACTGGAAAGCCCAAAGCTGTAAGTCACACGGCTCGGCTACAGTTTATATATCCCAAATCAAGTGATGCTAATATTGGTGGTATCAGGTCCAGATATCTCACGCCAACGTCATCAGCCAACTCCGTCAGATCAGCGCCCTCACTGCGCCAGACCGACGTCGTACTGTACTAGGTGTTCTGCCCTTTTATCATAGTAAGTTAGGTGACCTCTGTTGATGACCTCTACTAACAAGATTAGTCACCGGTCTGGTCCATTTACTTCATCTGCCCATCGTTCTTGAGCAGCAAATGGTTATAATGGCCAAGTTCGATATGAAGCAGATGATGGAGACCATTGTGAGATTCAAATGCGATGAGCTGTGGCTTGTGCCTCGTAAGCCAGCTTTGTTATATCTCAAAAAGAACCTTTAACTAACTTACCCAGCTCTGTTGATTCGGTTGTTAAACGATAAATCGGCCCAAGGATACGACTTATCGTTTGTCAAACAATTCAACACCGGCGCAGCCCCATTAGCTGATCAAGTGATTGCTCAGCTTGCGAGAAAGTTCCCGGCTGTTGCTGTCCGACAAGCCTGGGGTATGACGGAGACGACTTCCTGCTTGACGGTGACTCCACCTGATTTATCAAACTGGAGCAACGCCTCAAAGGTTGGCAAGTTGGTTCCAGGTACCGACATACGTGTTGTAGATCCCGACACAGGAGAGGATGTACCAGCTGGACATGTTGGAGAGGTGAGAACCCCATCGTCATGTTAGATGTTAGTGTTAACTGTCTTTGTGGTAGATATGGGCGAAGGGCCCTCAAGTTACCATGGGTTACCTGGATCGTCCGGAGGAAACTGCCGCATCGTACCTAGAAGATGGCTTCTTCAAGACGGGTGACCTTGGCTCCATCGACAACGAAGGATTCGTCACGATCCACGATCGCATCAAAGAGATGATAAAGGTCAGTCTCCCAGCCCGCTATACAAAGTTCCATGAACTGACCCCAATGATGTAGGTGCGAGGACATG
Organism: Fusarium fracticaudum; assembly: GCA_003353625.1. Taxonomy (NCBI): domain Eukaryota; kingdom Fungi; phylum Ascomycota; class Sordariomycetes; order Hypocreales; family Nectriaceae; genus Fusarium; species Fusarium fracticaudum. The sequence continues at coordinate 600,787 of PDNT01000011.1, read as the reverse complement.
CTGTAGCTCCAGCTGAACTCGAAGACCTCCTTCACGGCCATCCTAAAGTCAAAGATGCTGCTATAGTTGGCATCCCGGATGACTACTCTGGTGAAACGCCCAGAGCCTTTGTGGTCCTCGCAAGTGGAGTCCAGGGCGGACCTGAGGCTGTGAGGGAGTTACAAGAGTTTGTTGCGGCGAGGAAGGCAAAGCATAAACGCTTGAGTGGAGGAGTTGAATTTATGGATCAGATTCCAAAAAGTCCTTCTGGCAAGATTCTGCGTCGGGTGTTGAAAGCGTCATGGAAAGAGAAGATGGAGTCGAAGAGAGCAAAGCTGTAAATTACATACATCACATACTACAACAAAACAAGTTTGTTTCTATCATACTTTATCCATAATTCTTATATCTGCGCTACTAGGGCTTGAAGGGCCACCTTCCCATGTATAGCAGACACAATCGTGACAAACGACAAAGATCTTCATACCGTTGAAGTAGGCCACAAAGCAGATGAAGAGAAGTTGATTCATAATCACATGGCGATGTCAGTTCCTCAAATAAATCTATAGTAGACAGTGTTGATTCGATGATTACTGCAGTCTCTATGTCGGCGGAACATTGGGTTCTCCCTGGCCACCGTAATACTGGATCCTCTGTTGCAAAATCTCAGTCAGGATAGCTGGATGGGTACACACCCAGAGCCTTCCCTCTGCAATCTGTTCCACGATGATACGACTCGCTTTATCAATGGGCATTCCCTTCTCCTGCGCCAGCTCAGCCATTGCCTTTCGATGCTTCTCCCAATCCT